>LPNX010705748.1:108704-165150 GCA_001517045.1 Pseudotsuga menziesii | reverse complement strand
ACACTTTAGTAACTGAAACATGTGCCCCAATTAGGCCAAGTGGACCCAATGGTGCTAGTGACTAAAAATAGACTAGATGGACTCCCAATTTAGACATGACTCTTGATTTAGACATATGACCAAATTGGACAAGGGATGATTAATAATCCTAACAAATCAGAGGATCCAAATCAAGGTCATCACCCCCAATTACATCATCCAAATATTCAGTACAAATAGGAAGGAAATTCAGCAGTTTTCTCCTTCACTAGTTCTACCTCCTGAAGAGGCTCATCGAACTTGACACTCCTTTCAATGATGATCTGTTTTGTTTTGATATCTAGTAGCTTGAAACCTTTTGATTCATCAATATATCCAATAAATAGACATTCTATGCTTTGCGGTTGCAAAGCTTTCCTTTTATCAAGTGGAATTCGGGCCCATGCAGTGGACCCAAACACCCGCAGATTCGACACATCCAGCTTGTGTCTGAAGTATGCTTCGAAAGGGGTCTTCCCTTTCATGGATGAGTGTGGCACTCTGTTATAAATATATGCTACAGCATGCATGTCTTCTTCCCACAAATTTGCATCCAATTTCTTTGATTCCAACATACAGGTGGTCATCTCCTTGAGAAACCGATTCTTCCTCTCCGCTACACCATTATGTTGGGGAGTGTAGGGAACTGAATGATGGATCTGAATACCAATTTGGGAAAATATATGCAGTAACTCATTACTGACATACTCCCCACCCTTATCACATCTCAATATATTGATCTTTTGGCTAGATGCATTCTCAATCAATGCCTTCAATTCAGTGAATTTTTCCAAGACTTCCAACTTCTTTTTGATAAAAAAGACCCATGTGTATCTGGAAAAGTCATCAATGAAAGTCAGAAAATACCTTGATCATGGATGTGATAGGAATGATACCACTGATATCATAATGTATCAGTCCCAAGATTCATGATTCTCGGATTTCTTTCCCCCGATCGAACTTATGCTCATGGTGCTTTCCAACAACACAGCCCTTGCAAATTCCAGTGGTAGCTTTGATGATTGGGAGGCCTTCAGCTATAGAATTATTTTGTAATTGCTGCAAGTATTTTAATTTTATATGGCTGAACCTCTCATGCCACAGCCTACTAACTTCATTTCCATGAGTCAGCAATGCGGTGGGCTTTGCATCCGCCACAAAATGGGAGAACTCATAGGCTTTTGCATGATGGTTTGCAAGGCCTTTTGCTACAAGTTTTCCAGATGCAAGTCATCTGGGATAAAGGAGACTCTCTTGGGAACTCTCATATGTGTCATTTGATAAACACTTAGGAGGTTTGATGCAAGAGATGGTACATATAGAACATTGGAAAAATAGCCATGCTCAAGATCTACAATACCTTGTCCTTCGGATATGATTATGGAGTCATATCCCATGTGGATGGGAATGGATTTTCCGGTCTCCAAAGATGAGAAGGAGTCTCTTTCATACATCATGTGGTTCGAAGCTCTAGAATCTATCAAGAGTGCTTTGGACTTTGAAGTGCTTGCCATGAGGGCATGACCTCTTTCATGGTGTGGTTCCCAATCTTACTGATCTCTCCTCTGAAAGCTTTCTGGAATATTGATGTGATTTTTCTCAAGAAGAGAAGTATCTTCATCAAGTTTATTTTTCATGTAGGCATGTTCAGGGTGGAAGCCCTTCCCGCAGTATGAACACTTGAATTTTTCCTTTCCATAATTCCCTTTTCCTTTGTTCTTCTTCCAGCCGGAAGGCTCTTCATGCTGCTAGTTTTCAACTTTAGTCTTTAGAGCTTTGAATTTGGTTTTTGGATTCTTCTGCTGCTTTACATTACCCTTCAGATATTTTGGCCCCGAGACATAGAGGGCTTGATCACAGGAGGATTTGATGATCCCCATATGGACAAGCTTATCATGTTCACTTGTTAGGGACTCAATGAAGGCATTGAGAAAAGACATCTTCCATCCAAGGGTTGTGAGCTTCCCCACACTAAATGTAGAGACAAACACTGAATAATCAGCTCCAAGTTTGGAGAGTATGGTGAGGATGAGTTGATCCTCCTTCTCCACCTTACATTGCTTCAACAATAAGATGATGTGCTTGAACTTTGTGAAAAAATCATGTAAGGTCTCGAAATTGGAAGGCTAGAGAGACATCAACTTGTTTTCAAACTGGTATACTCTCAAATCATCCTGTTTTCCATACAGGGTTTCCAATTTGTCCTAGATTTCCTTTGGAGTCTTCAATCCTGAGAGATGGAAAAGAAGATCCCGGGAAACAGAGAGGCACAAGAATCCAAATGCTTCATATTTATTGTTCAAGAATCTAGCTTTGTCTGTCACAGAATCAGGCTCTTCTTCAGTGTCCATAATGACCCTATAGAGTCCTCTGGCATGTAGATGGATCTCCATGTCTCCTTTCCATGAATGGAAATTGAACGGGATCAAGAGTTCTACCGAAGAAGCCATTTCAAACTGTTGGAGTGAATGCTTTCACCTGTTAAAACCTGCAAATCACAACAAAAGGGGCATTGTAAGGTTGTACAGCCTGCACATTTTAGGCTTTCATCACACCCAACATAGTTGATCAAGCAGGATTGATCAACAATTCCTTTATTTGGGGTATTAAGTGGTAAGCCTTGGCTTCTGGTGCATCACTGGAATTTTGAGCTTTTGCTCAATTTTTCATGCAAGATATGTCAAAAACCATTTTTTTGAGAGATTTGAGCTTCATCCCACCATGATCTTTGATACCATATTAATTTGTCACAGTGGTCTAGGAACTGAAAACACAATATCACAAAGAATACCGACAAATATGCATAAAATTGGCAAAATGATGTTGCAATGGGAGTAGCAGCTCTGTATAATCAAATGAATAATGAATAATACAATAAAATCATCATGCAATATGCATGAATGCCGAGACAATTCAAATTCCCAAGGAGGTCATTCGAGTTGAATGAGTGGGTGTAGCTTAACTAACTATAAGCCACAGTAAACACACTAGTTAACCAACTGATCAAGTGCCGATTAACTCAAATGAGTCCTAACTAAAGTTTGAGTGCAATGAATGACTGAGTCTAATTGAAATTATCTCAAACACATGTCACTGCATGCCAACCAACAAGTGTTAGTGCATCATTAACTCTAATGAACCTCGATGAGGTTAACTGAAGTCAAACTAGCCATCAAAGGTGGTTGTAGGTGCCCCTGTTGACTCTAGTTCATTAAATATTAATAAAATAATCAATATAATTAATGGAGGTGCCTTCACCACTCATATTAACTGATTATAACCATCAGTTAGTAATTAGGTGCATTTATGACACTCAGACCACTCCCAGAGTGCTCCGGTTGGCCTCCTCAAATGAAGGAGAAGGCTTAGTTGGCCTCCTTGACTGAAGGTAGGCATGGGTGTGCTCATGCTGATGTCATACAGTGCTCCTCTGATGCCAAGTAAGTCAATAAACTTAGGATATTGGTTTAACAAGGCCAAATTGACCAAATTAAGTGTGCATGGTGGGTAAATGTCTCCAACAGGCACAACATTGAATTATGCTATCACCTAAAAATACCTTCTTATTGTTGCATATACCATAAAAAAGTTTAGCCATTACAATACTAGATATCCAGTTTTATTTCATACATGTCATGCAACAATTAGACATTTAATGAACAAGAATGATATTAATGGAAGCATAACTAGATGGTTATTACTACTAAAAGGATTTGATTTGACAATACTTGACAAGCCAACGAAACATGTTGTTGTGAATTTCCTATCTATTCTAACAAACATTACAAATCACAATGCTATTGATGACAATTTCCCAAATGGGCACCTCTTTTAAAGATCCATTGAGACTCCATGTTTTGATAATGTAGAAAACTACTTAACTATAAGAATATTTTCTCAACACTTTCCTTATAAAGAACTTTGAAAACGTGTTAAAAACATTTCCAAAAGAAACACATATCAGCGAGAATAATCCCTAGTGGATTTGGGTTAACCACTGACAAATAGGGAAGATGACAAGAGTGAATTTTCCTATATATCATAAATTTATATAACTACCTAAAATAATGAGTGAGGAAGAAACCTGTATCTAGTTAATTTTCTTACAAGTGTTCATTGTAAGCTAATCCAATCCAACTCTTCACTAATTCAAGTGATATTGTTATAACCTACACACAAATAAAACAAAACCTTCCCCAATATTTTATCATTATGACAAAGAGGGAAGATGATATTTCCAACACATTCAAGGCATATTCAAGAATTTTACTATTTAGTTTATGAATTTATCATTGGAGAATGATACATGTATGGTTTGAATTGTTTTTGAGTTCTAAACCAGAAATCAATTGTTTTAGAGAAAAAGTATGTCTATAAGAGATTTAAATTCCAACTACTCATTTTTTCTGTCACTACTAGTTACATGTTTTTAAAAATTTTGTGAAATTTGTCACACAATATTGGATTTTGAAGGTATATAATATGCTTTAATATAATATTATGGTTATGGCCATCTAGGCAGAAATAATTTACCGTAAGCAGTTAATGATGAAGCAAAAGAAAAAAATGTCCAACTATAAATAGCAGCAGTCAGAAAAATGCATCCACATGTTATGACATAATACAATATGAGAGAAACATATACTTTCTTGAATATTATGTTCTTCCTGCCAAAGGTAGGTGACTCGTGAGGAATCTTATCATGTTTCCTACACTTGAACATGATGCAGAACATTTTTGTTCTAATACATGCATCTCAACAATGCTCGATAATTTATTCTTGGTGTATTCATACTATTCTCAAAGAAACATATATTGGTATAAGGAAATCAAAGATCGTGCATTGAACCAATCCCATTTATATGATCCTGAGTTTGTCTCAAACGTAAATATGTAGTTGAAATTTAACTTCCTATGTTATAGGAAGACCTGTTTCATGGAAAATAGGGTGGTTTTAGAGAGACTAAACTAGTTCCCCTACGAGAGTGATGATGTGTCTAATTGTTGCTTTAGTGGCCTTTTTAATTTTGTGATTTTATGTTGAATAAAAAAGCAACACATTTCCTTATGAAATGTAACACAATAAACAAATTTTCATGTGAAGTAAGATGATCCCAATTATGTAATTATGACGCCTGAATTCTATGTTAGAACCACTGAAGATAATGACATAGCCAAAGTCAATTGAATTTAATAGACTTTATTTAACTAATTTGTAGTAATTCATTTTAATGAAATTAGTGAATGGAAAATAATATATCGATAAAGAAGAAATATTTCATGGTTAAGCACTCGTTTAGATCCCGATTATGATATTACATTAGTCACCACTAGTGGCAAGCCTCACCTATATACTTGTATATTTTCTTCTCGACATTGAGAAGTCATAGGTGTAATAACCCTTCTATCGATAAGCACTAGGGGCCCATTACCTGGGTGTGTTTTTCTTTTTGTTTTCCTATTTTGGTATGACATGAATAAACATCTATTATAATATCTTTTCAAGCAATCATCACATACAAATTAACAATAAAAATCATAGTCATATTGCAATGATGATAGGAAACCTACCCAAAGTGTGTTTATCTTGGATCAAGAACCATTCTATTGTGAAGCTTCTCTAGGTTGAACTAGGTTCTTTGATAACACTTCAATAATCACCACACAAGCATGGCTCTCAATCAAGTTGCCACAAAGTGGTTAAATAAGCACAATTTTAATGACTTTACTATAAATTAATCAATTTAAGAGGATAAATTTGAGCATTTCTAATACCACAACAAGAATATTGGACTATGCTTGAATACCATGTGAGAAATTTTGACACCCCCGGAAATTAAATAGACATGCTAAAACTTCAAGGGAAAAGAACTACCAAATGCATTTAGCACTTTGATAATCACACATGAAATTTGGTTAACTCTAATACCAGTGAAAATTTATTTGTCTTAATTGCCCTTAGAGTATTTTTTCTTTTTCCAATTCATAGTGGTGTCTAATTTGCACAAGTCTTCTGCAAATGGCCCAATTTGACAATGTTACACTACACCACACCATTGCTAGACATTATTTTCATTTTAACTGGAAAATATTTAGATGTTTCCCACTTTAGATGTAATAAGAAAAACACTTGGACTTGAGTAAATTTGTGAACAAAATAGATAGAAACCAGTTATATAATGCAACATGGCATTAATTTCAGAAAAACTAATTTTGTCAATTAAAAACCTAAAATGTATAATAAAGTTACATAGAGTATTCGGTTTCCTTCATTGTATTTTTGTTTATCCCATAAACCAACTCAAAGCACCAATGACTCACATAAGCCTACAACCTCTATCCCACTAGATATTTGGTTTCTTTATAATAAATAACACTTAGATCCCTTCTTGAACCTCAAATGGATGAGGGAAATAAATATTTATTAATGTAGATGGGTAATCAATTTGACCATGTTGAGGATCAAAGTTGACCTAGTCCTTGATGTTTGTTGTGTAAATTTGTGTGGACACCTAATTACATCATGATCAAAGTTGAATGGGTAAGGAATTTTGACCATGTTTAGGATCAAAATTCACTTAGTCCTTGATGTTTATTGTGTAAATTTGTGTGGACACCTAACTACATCATGATAAAAGTTGAATGGGTAAGGGATGATAGTTGACCAAGTCAAATGTCAATGATTCCAACTAAGATACTACCTTCAGGTGCTCCCAGTAGGTTGGTCCATGAAAAAAAACATTTTCCAACATTGATATGCACCCATTGTTATGTTACCATGGAAAACTTCTATCTACCCCCACACTTTTCTCAATACTCGCTACACCAAATTGCATTCAACATTTGAAACATTTTCATTACTTTTTCTAATAGTATGTTGCATGGATATTGGGGAGATGAAACTAACTTGCATGGAAGTCTATAGATCATACTTTGTGTTTGTGGTAGCATAGTCTACATACTATATATGTCCTAACAAATCAAGTGCAAACATTTTTTCATCATAATGTGCCCATGAATATACAAGTTTCATAAATTATTCCATACATATCATCCAATTGAAGTTGAACAAAAAAATTCATACATGTCATATTATTCCACAACCATTACTTGTAAATCAAAATTCATAATAAATTCATAAAATAAATAGTAACATTCTTGAATATGGCTTGAATGTGTTGGGTTAACCACTGACAAAGAGGGAAGATGACAAGAGTGAATTTCCCTATATCATAAATTTATATAAGTATAACTACTTAAAATAATGAGTGAGGAAGAAACATGTATCTAATTAATTTTCTTGCAAGTGTTCATTGTAAGTTAATCCAACCCAAATCCTCACTAATTCAAGTAATGTTGTTATAACCTACACAAATAAAACAAAACCTTCCTCAAGGTTTTATCATTATGACAATAAATATTTAATAATTGATCTTAATAACCCAACTAGAAAGATGATTTTATCCCAAACAAACATTCAAGTACAAGATGATTCAATATTTATGCTTATATATGGGGAAGGGGAGAAGAAAGATCATCATATTTACTAATGAAAACCAACAAGAATATGGGTTACATGGCTGTCTTGCTATCGACACCCTCATCACCTAGTTCTGGGTTCCTCCACCTTACACCATTTATCATATAGGAATATGATACATGATCCTTTGTTATTCTATAATTGAAGGATATTTGAATATACAACTCTCAATCCTCAACAAATTCATCACAAACATTGGAATTATGGTTCCTTAGGAACCCGATTATAAAATACTCACATATTTCTCTAAAATTCTCCATCATTAAGATGCTCATTAAATCTCTCTTCCCATTCCCCAAACAATTGATCTCATTCAAACCAAGAAAAAGTAGTTTAAAGAGTTGAGTAAGGAAGTTAGGGATTGTGTAGGTGTACAGTTCACATACCTCGCACTTAGGTTCACACGTTTAATGCACATTTATATTTTTGTCCATTTTAACAATACATACATGCCTTTCATGAAGAAAAAGTGCATATGTATAGATGTTTCCTTTGAGAAAAAAAATCATATCATAGGTAAGAACTTGATAAAGCAAATGAACACAATTCAACCGAATGCACTAGCAAGCAACAATCAAATGAAATAAATATGTTCCACATATTTTAGAAATAATGTCAAAACACTAGATGAATGCATCAATTATTACATCAAAATGATACTTATGAATCCATTTTAATTTGCAGTCATACTATTGGAAGTGACCACGAAATAAGGAGGGAAGAATATTGGATGTGACCTCGAAGGAAGCTTGGGATCATCCTTTATTGATATAGGCAATAAAATTTAGCTTAAGGGAAAATTATTCTACTATAGACAATTCGTCAAAAGGAAAAAGAAAATTATGCATACAAAAAATACTGCTTACACAATATCGAGTAACAATATCTTGAAGAAAAATCTAAAGCAAGCAGTCTGTAACAAAAGTATGAAATGAGAGAACAACTTCTTCATATGGATCTTCCATAGTTGGAACCTTGAATGCAACACCAAAAAACTTTAGCATTAGACATATATATCAATTTGTGAGCACATACAAACAACACTATAGTGATTTACAATTCCAAGGGCATGGTACCTATCAAATAGTAAATATATTGCAACTCTTACATTAAAATTGGAATTTCCATATATGGTTCAAAACTCTCAAGGTTAGTAGTAGTCAAGAAGTATAAATAAAAATGACTAGCATGAAACAAATTTTTCACATAGCAGTATGACTCACACTTCCATAGACTTGGCATCAAGATAACGAAATTTTTCTTGTAGGTTAAGGTCATCCAATCCTTCATGATCTATAGCATCTATGGATGTCTTTACTTAACCATCAAAATTATCATCCACATCCTTCTCATAATCCTCACGATTGTGCTTCATAGCTTTATTTGTAGGGATTGTAACCATGACCTGATGTTGAAATCCATCACCAAGAAGATGAGCATCTTTAAAATAAACATCAATGATAGAAACATTCCACTAAAAAAATTGATGTCAATGATAAAAGCATACAACTAATTATTGAAACTTGTTTTCAATTTATTCTAGTGCTAAAGACTTGTGTAAAGTTCTTGCAATAATACTAAAGTTATTGTGATTAAAAAAAATTATATGCCCATCTTGAAATACAAGGAGAATCAATGTGTACATACATATAAGGAAGACCCATGTGTGATAAAATCTCATGAAAATTTATATTTATGTATCAAACATGCATGACTATGTATCAATGATGAAAAAACACCAGTGCATACAAATGGTAAAATGTACTGATTTGTTTTAGTGGGAAATTTCCCCATGTGTTATTTAATATTTTTGTAGGTATGAAAATCAATGCTCAACAGACGTCTCTTTTACATAGAAATGTGTCCTGCGTGTGGTTTTAATGTCACTTAAGAGACTATATTCATGTGGCCTAAATGATGCTTAAGATATGTCAACCATGTCTCCTAAACATCACTTAAGAGACGTCATTCATGTGTCCTACACATCCTTCACCTGCCTTAAACATGAAAAGAACATCAATTAACAAGAATAGTGGCAAATGACAAAGATGAGGCAAACAAAGAATCATACATGGATATGAGCAATCAAAGGGGGAGATGAAGCAATAAAAAAGAAGGTAAAGAGTTTGTGAGAAGCTACATAATGAACCAATAAAGAATAAAAAGGGTTGTAGCCATTAAACTCAATCAACCAATGGAGTAGGGTATTAGACTG
The DNA here is from genome assembly GCA_001517045.1 of Pseudotsuga menziesii. Taxonomy (NCBI): domain Eukaryota; kingdom Viridiplantae; phylum Streptophyta; class Pinopsida; order Pinales; family Pinaceae; genus Pseudotsuga; species Pseudotsuga menziesii. The sequence goes on along the minus strand of LPNX010705748.1, from coordinate 155,377 downwards.
AGTAAGAAGATCATCATGAACCTTTGTGTTTTGGACCAAGGTGTAAAATATATTGGTTTCTTATTAAAACCAAATGGCTATCATTATGAAGATTGGACCTAGTTATACAAAACAAGTAGAATCTAGAATTTTTATTTTTTGTTGGAGATTGTCATCTTGAAGAGGTTGCTTGGATTTAGTCAAGGTAGTTTTGGAAATTTTTCCTATGTATGGATGTCAATACCTAAGATAACTGAGCGAATTATCAATAAAATCATTAATGGCAGGTATAAATACCTCATTGATCTCCTCCTTGTTTCAAGAATAAATTAATATTCTCTATTGAACAAGGCCAACCACGTGAATGTGGAATATCTTATGCCCCCCCCCCCTGACATCACTCTCAATTCCCCATACGCAATGCATGTACTAGAAACAAATATTAAATTTATATGCAAAAATGTGGATTTAATTTATTATAAAAAATAAGTATATATAATGTTTATTTAGTCCCTTATTTCTAGGTTTATTTCTTTTTACAAAATCAAAAAACAAATCATCATTTAGAACTTGTCGTTCAGTTCTCCTCACATCTACAACTTGTCGTACGGTCTTCCTAGTAGAGTACTCACGACGTGGATGCTATTGCAAGGTGTTGGGATTTGCTGCAATAATGTTAAAATGTTAAAGTGATACCTTATGTTATTGTAATGACAAATTTTCCATTAAAAAATATTACAAAGGTGTTTTTTACCTGATGTGGCCACAACATGTATTTCATGTTCCTGTATAGGCTATCTTGCATAGTATGAGCCTCTACAATTTATGTTTTGGATGTAATATTGGTTTTTTTATACTTACAATCTGTGCCGCAAAATTGGAATAACCACCAGGCCCAATCTTGTGTTGTCCAACTTTTTCTTGTCTTGCTTGTGTGGCCTTTGATGTGTCTGACAACCTATGAAAATGTTGAAATACGTTAGATGTTTCAAATTTGATTTAAAAATTAATAATAATAAGGTTTATAATTACATTGCTAAAAGTATTGTATACCTTCTTGTGCATGGAGGTAGCTTTCAATATTTTATCAAAGCCCTCTCCTTTCCATCTTCTACTATGGATTTCCAATATCTTGATGGAATCATTGGAGGTTTCTCATAGCTAGGGTTCCTTCCTAAATGAACCCTAAATTGGTCCCTCGCAATCCTCATATGTTGGCCAACCTTCTTTAAGACCTCTGCTCGATTGAAGGTCTCGCTTCCAAACAAGACAACCAAGCGATTAGTGAGCTCATCTTTTAATTTTTGTTTGTTTGTTTATCCCACCTTGTGTGCATGGTGGGACCAAAAATATCCAAAGACAGATCATTTAGATATTTCTAAAAAACATCATTTCCTACAAGACAATCATGTCATCATTAGTTCAAAAACAATTTTTCCCTGATTATATTACAATCAAATTATAAACAATAAGTTAAACTATGTATAAATACCTGTGATATTCTCTATGTTTATGGGAACAAGATTTCCGTCCACCAAAAATGTTGTCTCTAGTGTACCCATGCTAGTGATATGGTAAGATCCAAGAAATGCTACTGGAGCATTATCATTACTAATATCTACATTGACCGCTTTTTATGTACCATCTAGCATGCGCAGACTACTAGCGGGTGCACTCATATCTGGAATCAGTGGTGTGGCATAATTTTTCCCTAACTGTTTAGTAAAAACAATGGCACATGAGATACAGGCGGAGTCATAGAATCATGTGATGAATCTCCATGAGCATCATTAATACCAACACCACCCTCACCACTAGTCTATGGGCACAAAAAATCATGTAGATGGAAACCAATTGTTATTTCGCGATCATATACAAGTACAAATTATAAAATCATAAATGAATTTATCTTCTAATTCAATATCCTACAACTTAATTTCAAGGCCTTAGATCTCTTCACCAAAACATGAACCTTTTCTTTAATCTCATTTGTTTGCGGTTGAATGAATAACAGATTGATTTGAAATATTCAGAATCTTTTTTAACCATTAATTTGCATGCAAAATTTATATGTTAATTACTCGTAAGAAGCTTAAAAGATGAAAATCCAATGCTTAAAATCAATCACATAAACAAATGAAAGAGATATGCAAACCATAAAATGAAGACAACAACTGATAACAAAGTTCACCCCTCTTGGGCTACATCTCTGGGCCACTTCCAATGGGAAGGTCGATCTTGTTAGTCTTCAAAAGCTTACAAAATGAGTTTCTGGAGTCACTTCATAATTTTTTCAATCAGACGCCGAATCAAACTGCACCATTGTGTTCCTCTCTAAAAATCGATAAAAATGAGTATAAATGCGAATACCTTTTCCTGGGGAATCCTTTGGCATGTAAGTTGAGACAACAATTCTGCACATAAATAAAATTGTATGGACTATTTATGAATTCCACCTCGATATCCATGCCAAAACTGCCTCAAACTATGTGCAAAAATCACCTTGGGAAGCGTTCAAAACTACTTTGGGAAGCATTTCAATACCACCTCAGGAACTGTGCAACACCACCTTGGGAAGTGTTCCCTGTAATGGCATTAGTTTATATGCAAAATTATTTATTCACCCTAAACTCTATCTCAAAATCTATGCCCAGGAGTGGTTTTAAATAGTGCTTTCGGGGTGGTTAAGGGGTGTGGGCCATGGGCCACGCACTTGTTTTTTCCCCGAATTCCACATGCAATTTTTAAGGATATTTCACTACATCAATTAACAAGCTGCGCAGGTGGGGTGTTGGTTAAAGTAATTGGCCATGGGGGAGGAGGTCGCAGGTTCAAACCCGTGGGCCTCTCCCCACATCATGCTTTTGATGCAATGTTTGGATAAGGTTTGACTTGAATATGTTATGTGGCATATATTATATGGTGCTTTGTTATATGGTTTCATTGGCAGTATATGGTTACGATATGACTCCATGTTGATATGGTGATAAGATTTGGAAATATTTTTTGGTCATATGATATATGGTTTCACACTATGGTCACAATATAATATAATATATGGTTTTGGACGAGATATTGACTCATGTAAGATTTAATTAACATTTTGAATACTTTAAACTCGATAGAATATGAGATGATCCTCTTGGATCAAAAATTCCCACTAGGAAGCTTTTGGACCACCAAAATATTGAATCATTCAGAATTCAAGTGAGGACATGCTCATCTTGTTGGTCACCATTTTTTATGTATATTTTGTCATAAAATACCATGTTTTTCCTTCATAAATCATTTATATCCTTCAGATTCCATCCATAACTCCTTCAAACATGAATATATGAGGTATAATTGTCACTTATTTTTATGAATTGAATTCTTGCAATTTTTAAAACATTAAAATTAAATTTTAGCAAAAATTACACGATTTTGCAACTTCCCGTAATTGCTCCAAGATTTGCATACTTGCAGGATAGTTGGCCGCAATCTGAGACATGTGGAAGATTTCCAAATGTCCAAGGATGGATGAATGTCTATCAACTTCACGATATTATCTTCACAAGTGTCTGGTCAATGCTGGTCAAACCACACTGTCTGTACAGGAAAAACCCTATTTTCTAGCATAAAATCTGGCAGTTTTGAGAATTCATGGGGATTTGCCTACTTTTGTGGATGTAGAAGATGTATTCAACCTTCTGAGAGGAAATATAGGTTGCATCCTCAGATTAGGAGAATTTTTATCATTTACAGTTATAAACATTTTGTATAAATACCTCAAGGACGCACATAGTTTAATAACTTGAATTTGGAATTTATGCTTTGAGGCTTAATATAATTCGCAGAATGTTGAATCCATTTCAATTGGTGTATGTATTGATTCTGGAGTGTTGATCAGTAATTAATAGGAGTATATAAGTTCTGGTTTTAATCAGTGTGCAAGCAACGCATTGGAGGGCCCCCTTTTCCAAGCCTGCGCATTCCTTTTTTTCCCTGTTGCCCAGATCATGGTATGAAATGCATTTATTTTCTGTAGCTTGCTATTAGATTAATATTTATCAGAGTAGCATATGATTCAAGCAATTTTTTATTGCATCGATTGATTTTAATCATTTATGTTTAGATGTTAACCGTTGTGACATTAACATATATTGTGAACAAATTTCTTGTAAAAGAATTCGATATACTTTTGTTTTCAATAGCAAGATTTTGTTAATTGTTGTGATTCTTTATACTTCTGAATATCTTAGAGTTAGAATAGTTAATGTGAATAATGTTGATGGATGTTAATAAATCTAATGATAAAACCTTTTGTAAGGAATTTTAGTGCTTCTTAAGCCTACAGTGTTCAAGTCATTTTTCATTTATTTATTTTAGACCAAGTTTAGATCTAAATTCATATATTTTGATGTGCTTCTAAGTTTACAAATACTGGATTGACAATTAAAATTACATGCCATAGTTTACATATATATATTAGGCCAACCTTTTTGGTGTCATTGTCGGGGAAGCACATTTACAAATAAACTTTAAAAAAAATCATATGTAAGTTATATATATATATATATAAACAGAGGATTCAGTTTTAGTTTTAGTTATGTTTTCTTTATGTATAGACAAAGAGATGATAAAGGTATATTATTCAAACAAAACCCCCCAAAAACTAATCAACCATCACTAGGAGCAAGCACATCTACATTTGAACTCACTACACCAACTACTGGAAAAGTCACTTTGGAAGAATTAGAGGAAAAACAACATTCAGGAGAAAGGTTAACTCATATTGCTAGACAGATCTTGTTGGCTCACGAAGTAAAAAGAAAACAAATACTGGAAGAAACACCTTCTCCACAACCTATCCTTGAACAATTTAAAAAATTACCTTTCATCCATAGTGAAAAATCAAGAGAGGAATTAGAAAAGAATTTTGGGAATCAAGAAACATTAACTGAGGAAATTTTTAGAATGGCTGAAGAAGAAGATTCAAATGTTCCAAGGAGAGTACCAACTGCAGAATGACATAGAGAGTATGACAGATAAAGGGAAGAATATTGAAGAAGAAGAGAAAGGGAAAATGAAGCGAAGAAAAGAGAAGATGAAAGAATTGGAAGACTAGATGAAGAACAAGAAACTACTTTCAGATTTCCATTCTTAGACACCAGTGCCATTTTAGGAGAAGAGGTAAAAATGGAAAACATTCCACCATTTATTCTACCTAACTTTTATGGAATGGCTTCTGAAGATCCAGATTCATTCTTATTTGAATTTGAAATTTTATTTCGTACCTACGGAGATACTAATGATACACAGAAACTTCGCCTCTTTCCTGCTACTCTTAAGGAAGCTGCATTAAAATGGTTCATGGGACAAGGACAACATACTATAGCCAATTGGGATGGAATGAGATAAATATTCCTTATGAAATATCAAGCATATTGTAAAACTAAAGACTCAAAGGATGATATGTTTAGGGTGTCTCGGCAAGAGGATGACAGTTTAAATTAATATATTGAAAGATTTTTATACAACTTGCAAAAATCTAAACATAGTTCTTTCAATCCTGATATTACCTGAACAATATTTATAAAAGGTATACGGGATGAATATCTTGATGTTCTTAATGTAATTGTCAAAATAGATATTTATTACTTACCATTTGATGAAATAGAAGAACTATGTCAAAACTACTCTAGATGCAGGGCAAGAACTAGAAAAAGAGACGTTATTTCTAAAATTAACAAATCGGCTACAGGAAGTATAACAAGGTTTGAACTTGGAAATTTATTGGAAGATTTCAAAACTGATATTTTAAGTACATTAGGGACATAGGTTGAGACATTAAAAAATAGAAAAATACAAGAATAATAAGACCAATTACTATCATTTTTTGTCCCAAGTATAGGAAAAAGCATCCATTGAAAGAATGTCCTCTAGATAGTCTTCAAATTTTTGGAGTTTGTACAGAAAATCATAGCACTGATGATTTACCGAGGTTGAAGGAATTGTAGGAAACTCAAATGGAATAAAGTTAAATCATGTAATCTACTTACTACTTAGCACCAAAAAGACCTTGGAAACCACCTTTTTCGGGTATGTCTCAAAATCCTACACAACAATTTTCTCAAAATTATCAATATCTTGTTCAAAATTCATGAAATTATCCTATGCCTTGGCAGATTTGGCTTCCTCAAAAAAATCAAAACCTACCTTCTCAATGTTGGAAAGGACATTCTTATGGGAATCAAATCTACCAACAACCCTACCCATAGTCATACCAACAACCTTATCCTCAACAATCTTTTCCTTATCAACAATTTCCACAAAATCAACCATAAAATCCATTTTCTCAACAACCATTACCTGCTCCAAAACTAACCCAACCTCCACAACTCTAGCTACCATCTAACCAACCCCCACCCAGACCAACTTAGTTACTAGCCTAGCCAGTGGAAAATCCTAATAATAAATTGGAAAAACCCATGTACAACATTGATGAAGAAACATCATTCCCTACTTACTCAATCCTTCCTATTCAAAATATCCACTTAAGGTCTGGAAAAATTTTACAAAATGATTCTCCTATTATTATAGAAGAACAACTAGATGAAGATAAAAATCCTGAAAAATCCAACACAGAAAATTTACAAATAGACAATCAAATTCAGAAAAGTAAAACAATAATGACCCAAACACCTCCTTTCCCAGAGAGGTTAGTAAAGAAATATTACCAATTTCTCTTCCAAAATTTAATCTTGTCCTAGATTAATTGAAGAATGCCTGTATGAAAATTACTTTATTGCAAGCTATTAAAGATATTCCAATCTATACAAAATCAATCAAGGAAGTATGCTTAGAGAAAACTGGTAAAAGAAAGAAAGATCCACCAACAATTCATGTGATTGGAAATATAGCAGGTTTAATGTCAAATATTGTTTTGATTGAAAAATATGTTGATCGAGGAATTCCAATAGTAAAAATAACTATCAACAATTTTTCAATTCCTAAAACATTAATTGAATTAGGTGCAGCGATCAATGTGACGCCATTAGAAACAATTAGATATTTGAATCTACAAAATCTTCAACCAATCACTACAATCTTAGAACTAGCTGATAGATCTAAAGTAGTGCCAGAATGTATACTTGCAGATATCATAGTTTATTTGGATTCTTGGGAATATCCTGTAGACTTCTTGGTTATTCAACCCAAAACTAATTTGGGAGGATACCCATTAATTCTTGGAAGACCTTGGCTGGCCACAGCTCATGCTTTCATTGTTTGTAAAACATGGAATATGATCATTTCACATGGGGCTGAAAGAAAATATGTATACTTTATCTTCCTGCTCAAATACCTTATGCATTAAACCAATTATCATGGCTGGATGAAACAAACCAACAACAGGAAGAAGTAATTCAACCTATTTTAAGTATTAATCAATCTTTTGATTTCAGGGAGGAAAATAATGAATGTTTGTTAGACTATTTCATATCCGAACCAGACACTAGTACATATGGCTCAAAATTTCCACGAAATATTGCCACAAATAAGTTGAAATGGAAATTTTCATGGATAAATTGATAAAAATTTTGAAAATAAATTGTTCTGGCCCTGATCAGCGTCGCTATTGCGACTTAAATGAAGGTTCGTCTTTATAGCGACTAAAGTTCGTCTCTATTGCGATGAAGACACATGTTTGTCGCTCTAGCGATGGAACTCTAAATAATTGCAAATCAATGATCATCACAGTAACAGTCATTGACTTTTTCTTATTGTTGAAATTTGATCGCTGTACATTTTTGCTGTAACCGTCACGATCATTGATCTATAAATACAAGTTCTTAAGACATATTTCATCAATTTTTTTTCTATAGTTGCAACAATTTTTTCTGTTGATTGTTCAATCTATGATTTCAAGAGTCTGGTACTGGTTTAACACCTCGAACTTTTTTATCTCCTTTGGTTTCCAACTTAGTATTTTTAAATTCTTTGTCTCCTTTAATGTGTAGGGTCATACATAAAGTGAGCCGACTATTCATTTTCTCCTCAATACTAAAACATCCAATACCAACATGGCAAGAGATGGATGATTAGGAGGCATTGATTTGAATGTATCATGATAGAGTATATAATTTTGTTAGGGAAGGTAGATGAGAAATAATGGGTTCGCCTTAGATTAATGGGTGTTTTAGGTAATACTATATATTCTTATTTAAAATAGATAAAATGGTTATATCATTATGAAATTTGTTCAATTTGAAAATCTTTGTAAAATTTTAGTTTTTCATTGAGGTTTGTAGTTAGTGAACTAATTTTTTCCAATGAGTAAACATAATGTCATCGGGATTGGTATCTTAATCATTGTCTGATTAAAAAAAGATGAAGATGAACTAATTATGGAAACAACATCATTTCTTTTGAAATGTTTCTTTTGTTTACTTTCTTATTTATAGAGGGGTATACTAGCATGTGGTAATTAATAACCTATATGAAAAATCGTTTAAGAATTGTGATCCCATGTGCTTGTGAGAAATACAGTTTCCTAACTTGGGAGAACATAACCATTGGGGGGGGATTTAAATTTTATCACTAAATGTCGAAAATATAGTGGTTGGTGGTAAGAATAGACCCCCATACTACCTTATTCCTTAATAATTTGGAAAGGAGGGGTGTTTGTGATATGTAACATGTCGAAGTAAAGTCAACTTGGATTTACTAATTAGATTTGTCACTTTCCATGTCACGTCCTTTAATTCTCTATCTCCTTTAATATATATATCTATATATATACTCTATTTAATTTACTTATACATTGATTGGGTTTTTTTTGTTCTTATAGGCTATTAGAATGTCAAAGAAATATACCTGGGAAGAAAATACTAAGAGGTATGTTGAGTTTAAGGCAGCATTGGAGGCTACGGGCGATGGAAAGTGTTATTTCCCTTGCAATGATTGCAGGGGTTTGCGAATGAGAAGAATTTTAAGAACAAGTGTTGAGAAACATTGTAAGAAGAAGGGACATGCTGAGGGGGTGTTTGAATATCATCCCTTGGTAAGACGTTATTCATTACATATTAATGTACTTCTTGTAATAGTACTGATCATGTATTCACAAAAATGTGCTATCATTTTAAATATATGTGTTGTATATTATACACTAATTTTATTACATTTTTTATAATTATAAAGACAATGCCCCCTAAATGTCGACCTACGAAGAGCTATTTGCCACATAATTATAGTAGAAATACTACTTTGCAAGGTGAGGAACATGGAGATCATAATAATGAAGATCAAGTTCTTAATGATCCTATGGACAAAGATGACATTATTGATACAAATGACGAAGATGAGATAAATAGATTGATCCAAGACGCATTTTCTCCATTGGATGAGGACAACCTCCATGATATTCATGATGTTCCTCTACTCGAGAAGTCCCAAGAACCTCTTTCTGAAGGCTAAACAAAAAATATTCTATCTGCTATATTGTTGTTGGTGAACTTGAAAGTTTTGAATGGTTTATCAAACACGTGTTTCACAAAGCTCCTAAGGTATGTAATGTATTAATTGGATCTTCACATGGTATGAAAAGTTCATTATTTTCCACTACTTTTAGTGTTAATTAATTCATGAATTAGGGATAAGCAATATTTATGATTTATATTGTTTACATTTCATTTTTTTGTGAATATTGCAAATTGTTGGGTGATTTCTATTACCACCATCAAATAATTTACAACACACATGTCGAAAGGTATTCTTGATTATGAAAGAAATTGGAACGGACAATGTCCTAATCATCATATTATATATTATGGACAATATGCATCAGAAAACAAATTCCCACAATGTGAAATTAGTAGATATTGAACTGATAAGGTAACAAAAAAGGTTCCTCGCAAAGTTCTTCATTATATTCCCATAATTCCACATTTCTAATGACTATTCAGGTTCCAAAGTATAGCACAGTTTATGGATTACCACGCAAAGAAAAAAAGTGAATATGGTGTTCTTTGAGTGCCTACAGATGGTTCTGGATTGAAGAGCATCGAAGAAAAATGGCCAATTTTTAAAGATGAACCTCGTAATGTTAGACTTTCATTGGCAGCTGATGGTTTCAATCTATTTGGAGAGATTCGTTCTACTTACTCAGTGTGGCCTGTTTTCATCATAGACAATAACCTTACTCCTTGGATGTCGATAAAGAGAGAGCACACAATGTTGGAAATGATTATTCCAGGTATTTTTTTAAAGTAATTATATTATTTCATTTCTTAATTTGTTTCATTGTTGCATGAGAACATATTTTATATATTGGGACACATAACTAAATAGCATTGTATGTTGAATAAAATATTAGGTAAGTACCAAGTTAAAGATATGAATGTATATATTGAGCCTCTTATCGATGAGCTATTGAAGTTATGGGTTGGCATCAATATGTATGACATCTCTAGACCAATAGGGTAGAAACAATTTCATTTCCATGGAATAGTTGCATGGACAATTCACGATGCTCTTGGGTTAACACATTCTTGTGCTATGTACATTTATGTTGTGTTGCGTATATAGTTGTCATTGATGTCAAAGGTGTTCATGAATGACAAAGGAATAATCAGTGGATATGATGGAAGAACAAACTCAGTGAAAGACTAAGGTAGTGATGGCATAGTTGTGAATGTAGCATGACACATATGAGATGAATGAGATGGACATGGATGATAAGACAACATGAATGACTGATCTAAAGACTTCTAAGACAGTATCGACAATATGATGTAAAAAATGGTTAATGAAACAAAGAATAGAGGTCGAGTGGAAGATACAATATGAATGACAAAACTGTTAGAAACAGTCATAGAGGATTTCTGAAAAGAAATCGTGCAGATCCACAAAGTCATGGTGAGATCCGAATTCGATCTAAAATTGATGGTCAGGAAGCATCCCACACGAGATCCAACGGATAAGGATCAGTTCCGCAAATGATAGGTAGGAGGATGAAGTTGTACAAAATATCAAGATTGGACAGCTAAGACTAGTTCCGCCAAAAGAGATCAACGATGCAGAAGGAAAAATGTAGAAAGGGAATTGTGAAAATAATGTTTAAATATTCTATGAACCTGCAATCTGGAAATCGACGGTTAGGAAAACACTCGCAAAAGATAAACAGTGCAGAATTGTTGTTGAGGAAATAAGCTTACAAAAATTCAAGATACGATTTTGGGAAATGTTACATCCTACATCTTGCATCCCGCAATCTGGAGAGATCGAACGGCTGAATTTAGTTCCGCTAAAACAAATCAACGGTTCGGAAAAAGAAGTGCGCAAAGAAGTTTGTGGAAAGTCGAGATATGATTTGGTAAATGTTACATCCCGCATCCTGCATCCTGCAATCTGAAGATCGACTCTCATGGAGAATCCCGATGAAGATCAATGGTGGGGAATCGTTGAAACATAAACCTGATGCGGAAATACGATTTCAAGAGAAAATCTGCAGAGTAGATCAACGGTCCGGAGAGATTCAGACATAAGATTGATGGTCTAGATTGTATATGGAGAAGAACATTATGGAAGCACCAGAAAACGATAAATAGGGCAGCAAAAATGAATTATGAGCTATGAAAAGAACGAAACGGTGCATTTGATGAAACTTAATAAAGAAATCATGTGACGGTTGAACAGGTAGATGATGAAGAGGTATTTCTGTTAGTAAATAGTCACGATCCAAAACAAAATAACACAACTATGGATAGATGCGTTGGTAGGTAATAGGTAAAAGGTATCTATTGAATGAGCGTGTAAAGAATAAAGCGCCTATGTTATTAATACTGATAGAGTCCAAAGTGGATAGTTCTTCAACTGTTCTAAAAGACTGAGAACATCAGTCTAGGGAGGCAGGGTGGTGCTAGGGCAGGCCATAGGTCTGCAAGGGGTCGAAGCCTCCTTCCATTCGTAGATGGAGAACAGGGTGTCGTAGCATCCTTGTCTATTGAAGCAGGCAAAAAACCATAGGGTGTTGTAGCATCCTAATCTGTAGTTGTAGGAAAAATATAGGGTGTATCTACATCTTTTCTATTGCAGCAGATAAACAATTTTGTAAATTCATATTATTAATGATTTTTTGTTGGTGATTTTCTCTTTGAGGTTTCCACGATAAAATCTGTGTCTTGATTATTGATTCTTGTATATTTTTTTTAAAGGGCAATATTGATTCCCCCCCCCCCCCACTCTCAGTATTGTTGAATAAAGCAACAATTAGTATCAGAGAAGATTCCTTCACAACAACTTAACCACTTGAAGGAAGATCCCATCCAAAAACCACAATGGATCAACAAGAAGGATTGGCCGCTAACAAACCTCCACTATTTACTGTAGAAAATTATGCTTACTGGAGTGTAAGAATGAGGTGTCATTTTATGTCTCTGGGATGGAAGGTTTGGGAAGCAACATAAAAGGAACGTAATATAGGAAACCAATACCCTATGGACACAGTTGAACTAGGTGAACATGAAGGTAATGCAAAATCCCTAAATGCAATCATAAGTGGTTTAAAAAACTCGGTATTTACTAAAGTTATGCAACGCACATCTGCCAAACAAGCTTGGGACAAATTGAAGATTATCTATGAAGGAGAATATAAGGTCAAAGAATCCAAACTTCAAACATATAGAGGTCAATTTGAAATTCTTAAAATGAAAGAAGAAGAGAATGTTGGGGAATACCTTCTTCGAGTAGATGAAGTTGTTAATGTGATTAGAGGCCTTGGAGGAAAATTAAAAGAAAAAGAAGTGGTAAGCAAGGTACTAAGCACATTAGCAATGATATATGACCCAAAGGTATCCACCTTAGAAGAACGAGATGATCTTAAAAAGGTAAACATGGATGAGTTACATGCAATTCTCACTACGTATGAGATGAGAACAGGACAAAATGGATCTTCAAGAAAAGAAGCAGCTTTTAAATCCTCCATAAAAAATCAATCAGAAAACCCAAATAATGAGGAAGCTCTTTTCATTAATAAAATTGAGAGAGAGACAGGAAAATACAAGGGGAATTTACCTTTAAAGTGTTTTAATTGTGGAAGGATTGGACATTTTTCCTCTAAATGCACCTACACTAAACACGATGAGAATGAAGAAAAAGAAACTTCTAAAATTAAAAATGGTTAAACCAGGAAACAAGAAAAAACCGTATGGGAAACAGAAAATAATTTACACCATGGAAGATAGTGAAGATTCAAATGGAAGTGAAGTTGAAGAAACTGAAGTTTTATTTATGGGCCTAGACACTCAAGCCTCAAATAGTGACTCAAATGTAGAAGGAGAAGTAGATCTAAGAGTTGAACTTGTTAGCACCCTTGAAGAACTTGAGAAATGTAGGAAAAAGAACCGAAAGTCAAATATTACCATTCGTCAGTTGGAAGCTCAACTCTTAGATGCCAAAAAGGTTGAGGAGGACCTAAACCTACAGCTAAAAATAAATCATGCAATTCAAGAGAAAGCTTGATGAAGGATTTATCAAATCAAATTTTGAGAATAGCTCAAGGATTCTAGATGACATTTTGAGTAGCCAAAGACCATCAGGTGATAGGTCTGGTTTGGGGTTCGTTAAAGAAAAGAAGCCAGAGACTTTTCCTGTCACAAATCAACAAGGAAGTAAGAAAATCTATGCTGAAGTACTAAAGACTCCAGCTAAATGGGAAGGAAGCAAGAAAGCTGACTTAATTTCTCAAGATAAAAATAGAAATAATCTAGCACCCAAGAGACCAAATAGATATCTACATATATTTTTAGGTCACTGCTTTGCTTGTAACAATTTTGGTCATAAATCCTTAAACCGCATAACTGAAAGAAAGGTTTCTGAATACAAGAAGAATTCATCTAGTAATAAGTCGAAAGGAAATAAGAATATTTTTACGCTACTCCAAAAATATGACATAAAACGTTATAAGTGTAATAACCATGGACATATGGAAAGAGATTGTAAGATGAAGACTCCTACAAGAAATATTGTTGCAATCAAATCTCAGAACACCAAACAAAAGAGATATTGGAGAGAAAAGGAAGAAAAGGAAACTTCCATGATTGTCTTATGTGCATCTAAAAGCAAAAATTTATTGCACTTGGACAGTGGTTGTTCAAAACATATGACTGGTGACACAAGAAAATTCATAACACTAAAAGATAATAAGAGAAAAGTCACTTTTGGAGACAGCCTGTCCTCCAAAATAATTGGCAAAGGAACATTTGTTGTCAATAGCAAGATCAAAGCAGAAAATGTTTTGCTAGTTGAAAACCTCAAGACTAATATTCTCAGTGTAATTCAAACATGCGACCAAGGACACATTTGCATCTTTGACTCATAAAAATGTGAAATCAAGAATAAGAAATCAGGAAAGGTTGTTGGCATTGTTATGAGAAATACAAACAATGTATACATATTGGAAAATGAAAACCAAGGTTACTTAAGTATGGTAGATGAAATTTGGTTATGGCAGAGAAGGTTGGGACATCTAAGTTTTGACAATCTTTCCAAAATATGCATGAAGGAAGTTGTAAGAGATCTACCTATAATTATAGTTCCTCTAAATTGTATGTGCATACATTGTCAACATGGGAAGTAGACTAGAGCCAATTTTAAAATAAAAGAACATATGACCTCACACCCTCTAGAAATAATACACACAAACCTTTGTGGACCAACCAAAACTAAAAATTTTCAAGGAGATCACTATTTCATATTGCTCATTGATGATTACACAAGCATGACCTGGGTGGAATTTTTCAAAGAAAAATTAGAAGCCTTTGAAAAAATTAAAATCTTCAAGGAAATGGCTGAAAATGAGTCTTAGATCAGATAATGGGGGATAATTTACCTCAAATGAATTCAATGAGTTCTGTGAAGGTCATGGAATTAAGAGGCAATTTTCAGCTACAAAAGCTCCTCAGCAGAATGGGGTTGTTGAAAGGAAAAACAGAACAGTCCAAGAAGCTGCCAAAACTATGCTCAATGAAGAAAAACTATCAGAATCATTTTGGAGAGAAGTTGTCTACATACTTAACAGAGGAAAACTCATAGTGAATAAGGATAAGACCCCCTACGAATTGTGGTATGGAAGACTAGCCTTAGTCAAATATTTTAAAGTGTTTGGCAGTAACTGTTACATCAAAAGAAACGAGGATGACCTTGGAAAGTTCGACTCCAGGACTGATGATGGAATCTTTTTAGGATACTCATCCACCAAAAAGGCATATAGGTGTTAAAATAAAAGGTTACATAAAATTGTAGAAAGTTTCGATGTGAAAGTAGATGATATAAAACCAAGGAAAGAGACAAATCTTGACAGTATTGAAAATGCATGTGATGATAAAATAAAAGACTTGCAAAAGGACGAGAGAATTTATAATGAAGAAGAAGACAAAGAGAAGGAAGATACAAAGGAAGATGATGAAGAATTCCCTAGACCTGACACTAAAACTCCTTCTATAAGGGTACAAAAGGATCATTCGGAGTCACAAATCATGGGTGATAAAAATGTTGGATTCAAAACAAGAAGAAAACTACCATATGTGGAACAAGCCCTACTCTCAATGGTAGAACCCAAGAACTTTACAGAAGCCAACAAAAGTGATGAATGGGTCAAATCCATGAATGAAGAACTAGATCAGATTGAGAAAAATGAGACCTGGGAACTTGTCCCAAGACCTTAAGATAAGAACATTGTAGGAACCAAATGTATTTTCAAAAACAAGTTCAATCAAGATGGACAAGTAATAAGGAACAAAGCAAGACTGGTTTGTAATGGGTATGCCTAAGTGGAAGGTATTGATTTTGAAGAAACTTATGCTCCTGCAGCTCGACTTGAAGCAATTATAATGTTTTTAGCACTGCCATTCCATAAAAACTACAAAGTATATCAAATGGATGTCAAGTCTACATTCCTAAATGGAAAACTAGAAGAAGAAGTGTATATTGAACAACCTAAAGGGTTTCTCTTGTTTGAAAACAAATATTATGTTTGTAAACTGAAAAAGGCACTCTATGGTCTTAAACAAGCTCCAAGAGCATGGTTTTCAAGACTAGATAGTTACTTGAAACAACAAGGTTTTAAAAGAGGAGTCACTGAAAGTAATATTTACCTAAAAATCAAAGATAAAAATATGATCATTGTTGTTGTCTATGTGGATGATATCATTTTTGGAAGCAATATTCAAATCCTAAGTGTATACTTTTCCTCTGAAATGAAGAAATAATTCGAAATGTCAATGTTGGGTGAATTGACATTCTTCTTGGGATTACAAGTCTACCAAACAGATGAAGGAATTTTTATCTCTCAAACTAAGTACATCAAAGGTATGTTGAAAAAGTTTAAAATGGTAGATTCAAAATGTGTTGGTACTCCTATGGTCACTGGTTGCAAGTTAAGTAAGGATGATGAATCTCTGGAATTAGATCATACCATGTTTAGATCCATGATTGGCAGTCTTCGATATGTGATAGCCACAAGACTAGATGTGATGCAAGTTGTTGGATTGGTAGCTAGATTCCAGTCATCTCCCAAAGAAACACATGTAACAGCAGTAAAATGGATTTTCAAATATCTAAAAGGTACTATGGATTATGGTTTATGGTATCCAAAAGGACAGGACTTTACCTTGAAGGTGTTTACTGATGCAGATTGGGTAGGAAGTGTTGATGATAAAAAAAGTACTAGTGGAGTAGCATTTTTTCTGGGAAATTGTTTAGTATCATGGTCAAGTAAAAAACACTCCTCCATTTCACTCTCTACAGCAGAAGCAGAGTATATTATTGCCGCCTCATGTTGCACTCGGGTTATTTGGATGAGACAAACCCTAGAAGATCTACTTGTAAAATATGAAGATCCAATAGTGATCAACTGTGATAACACTAGTGCTATAAATATGTCTAAAAATCCTATCATGCATTCTAAGACAAAACATATACTAATCAAGTATCACTATATAAGATAACAGGTATCTCAAAAAGCTGTCAAATTAGAATAAATTGACACAAAAGAACATATTGCTGACATTTTCACCAAACCAATACCTAAGGAATCCTTTGAGAGTCTTAGACAGAAAATGGGAGTAATTCTGTTACAAAAGTACTAAAAGGAGAAAGCTCAATCTCAGGGGGGGAAATGCTAACAGGGGGAGCTGTTAGACATAAAGGTTACTTTGTCATTGTTGTCAAAGGGGGATAATTTTAAAGGTTTCCATCAATGCCAAAGGGGGATATTGTTGAGTATATAGTTGTCATTCATGTCAAAGGTGTTCACGAATGACAAAGGAATAATCAGTGGATATGATTGCAAGAAAAAATCAATGAAAGACTAAGGTAGTGATGGCATAGTTGTGAATGTAGCATGACACATATGAGATGAATGACATGGACATGGATGATAAGACAACATGAATGACTGATCTGAAGAATTCCAAGATAGTATCGACATATGATGTAAACAATGGTTAATGAAACAAATAATAGAGGTCGAGTGGAAGATGCAGTATGAATGAAAAAACTGTTAGAAATAGTCACACAGGATTTCCAAAAAGAAATTGTGCAGATCTGCAAAGTCACAGTGGGATCCAAATTCGATCTGAAATCGACGGTCAGGAAGCATCATGCATGAGATCCAATGGCTGAGGATCAGTTCCGCAAATGATAGGAGGGAGGATGAATTTTTGCAAAAGATCAAGATCGAACGGCTAAGATTAGTTTCGCTAAAAGAGATTGACGATGCGGAAGGAAAAATGTGAAAAGGGAATTGCGGAAATAACGTTTAAAGATTCTATGAACCCACAATCCACATCCTATAATTTGGAAATCGACGATCATGAAAACATCCGCAAAATATCAATGGTGCATATTTTTTGTTGTGGAAAGAAGCTTGTGGAGAGTCGATATACAATTTTGGGAAATGTTACATCCCACATCCCACAATCTGGAGAGATGGGACGGCTGAAGTTAGTTCCACTAAAACATATCAACGGTTCGGAAAAAGAATTGCGGAAAGAAGTTTGCAAAAAGTCGAGATACAATTTTGGGAAATGTTACATCCTGCATCCCGCATCCCGTAATCTGAAGATTGATGCTCATGGAGAAGGCCGATGAATATCAACAGTTGGGAATCGTTGAAACAGAAACTTGTTGTGGAAATACGATTTCAAGAGGAAATCTACAGAGTAGATCAACGGTCCGGAGAGATTCAAACATAAGATCAATGGTCCAGATTGTATCCGGAGAAGAACATTACAGAAGTACTACAAAATGATAAACAAGGCTATAGAAATGAATTTTGAGTTGTGAAAAGAATGAAACGGTGCATTTGCTGAAAATTTATGATGAAATGATGTGATGGTTGAACAGGTAGATGATGAAGAGGTATGTCTGTAAGTAAACAATCACGATCCAAAATGAAAGAACGCAACTATGGAGAGATGTGTTGGTAGGTAATAAGTAAAAGGTATTTATTGAATGAGTGTGTAAAGAATAAAGCATCTCTGTTAGTAAGACTGATAGAGTCCAAAGTGGATAGTTATTCAACTATTCTAAAATACTAAGAACATCAGTCTAGGGTGGCAGGGTGGTGCTAGGGCAGGCCATAGGTCTACAGGGAGTCGAATCCTTTTTCCAGTTGTAGCTGGAGAACAGGGTGTTGTAGCATCCTTATCTGTTGAAGTAGGAAGAAAACCATAGGGCTGTTGTAGCATCCTAGTCTGTAGTTGCAAGAAAAATCTAGGGTGTATCTACATCCTTTCTGTTGTAGCAGAAAAATTTGTGTCTTGATTGTTGATTCTTGTGTATTTTTTTTTAAAGGACAATATTGATTCACCCCCTCCCCCCTCTCAGTATTGTGGAATAAACCAACATGTTGCACTTTAAATTAATATGTTTTTAAGGTAAATATCATGCATTTTTTATTTAAATTAATAATTGTTTCATGCTTATATAAAATTAATACATATTGTTAACCCAAAAATCTCCCACATAGATCTCAATGGCCAACACCACCCAAGGACACCATCTCACAACACTCATTTCACTCCATAAGACCTTTGATTTGACCCCCACACCTCCAAAAGATCCCAAGGATGAAGAAAAGGGCTAAAAACCCCAAAAAGGAGCCCAAAATAACCCCCTAGGAGCTAAAGACCTCAAAAATGGGCTAAAACCTTAAAAGGGGATAAAGTTAGGGTGGAAGGGGCTAAAGCCCTAACCAAGGGCTTAAAACCCTAAAATCCCTTGGAAAAACTATAAAATGAGGGTGGGGGGTCACTCTCAAAACACTCCTCACTTTCCTATTGTTATGCTTCCCTTAGATGCTTTGAGACCTTTGCCTCTCAAACCACCCACATTCCCTCTCCTCCATCTCCATCCCATCAAGCCATTGCTTCCCAACCAAGAGAGAGAGGTGCTCCCATGAGCTAGGGCATGGTGGCCCATTTCCACCCAAGTGAGGTATAACATTTCTTATCATGTTTGTATAATTGTTTTTGCTTTCTAACTATTATTTTTGTTTGCAAGTTCTATTGGTGACATTGTTTGCAAGTTTGCCATTGTAGTAGCTTAGGCTGCTTGTAGGTTTCAAGGAAGCGAAACCCTAACCTGTTTTCTGCAGAGGGGTTCATCAGGGCTTCATCTCCCTCTTTCTTTTCTATTATTAGCTCTTACATCTAGTTTATAATAGTTGTCATTTGCTTATTCTTGTTTAGATTAGCTTAGTTTAATTCGCTACTCTATTTATGCTATTCCCATTTCGTTTTTTCCTGTTTTCTAAGAGTAGGAACCTACCCTTGTGTCCTATAGGCACAAGGGAGCCATTCTTGCTCTTGTAGTGAGGAGAAATCCTCACTACAGCTTTGGCGACCATACCAGGTTGATCCCACAGGATCCCTGGTCCAAAAATTTCAAGTTTCCAAGTTTTTTCAATTTTACCCTAGTTTTCAGAAATATTATGTTAGATCTATCTTAAATCTACTTTATTTCCTGTTTTAGTCAGTGTCAAAGCCTCTTCTAGGCCAAGCCGAGTTATACTGACCCCATTACCAGTTACTGTCAGCCATATCTGACCCTGCATCACCAAAAAACCCCTTTCCGGAGTAGGGCGCTCTTATCGGGGGAAAAGGTGAGATTGGGGCTCTCTCAATGAGCAAACAGGTGCACCCAGGGCGCACTTAATCCCCAGACAAGTGTGAATTCAGCTCAGAAGCTCAAGTTGTGGCTGTTTTCGTATTCTGTGTGACCCCCTCGCTCATTTCTGGAAAAATCTCGCAGCCCCCTCACTAGATTTGGTCAGAAATGTGCGGCCTGTCACACAGAAGTTGAATTTAAGTTGAATTGACAGTAATT
Organism: Pseudotsuga menziesii; assembly: GCA_001517045.1. Taxonomy (NCBI): domain Eukaryota; kingdom Viridiplantae; phylum Streptophyta; class Pinopsida; order Pinales; family Pinaceae; genus Pseudotsuga; species Pseudotsuga menziesii. The sequence continues at coordinate 135,031 of LPNX010705748.1, read as the reverse complement.
TTTAGTTTCAGAGGACTGTTAGTGCGGCCCAGCCACCTCTGTCCACCATTGCAGGTCTTTTTCAATTCCAGTTTTTATTTTCTGCAAATCCATCCATGAACAATGTGTAAATCTTAAATCAATCATTAAGGCTTAATAAAATGAACTAGTATAACTAAAAGTAACTTAAAAATAACCATCTTGCTGCCCCCTTCCTCCTCTACCCAGTCATCACCCTCCGAGGTATTCTGGGATACGACAAATGGTAAGCTTGTATAGATCTAGGCACTCTATGGTATTTTTCCCAAACCACTAAAACTGGGTGACCTGGAAGGTAAAGGGGGTAGAGAAGGAGGGCTTCTCATGGCACTAAGCGTCCTCCCTGTTGACCAACCTAGAATCGAGGAGGTGACCTGAGGATCTACGGATGGGCTTAGTCCCTTTGTGTTGAGATCCCAGCACCTTCTCTTAGTTGAAGAAGAATATCACTGAGAGGTAGACATTTAGTTAGGCCAGCAATCCAGGGTTAATCACTGTACTTGCTTACAAATTTATGTTTATGTTTGCATACAAAACCATGATATGAAATCTACCATGAATTCATAAACCATATTGCAACATCAAATACCAGAACAAACAAGCAAACTAACACACCATACCAAATAATTAACCCAACTCAGTTCATGACACTGAGTAAGCCTTAAAATTTATCAAATTTACACTAAGTTCAATCAATTCTGCAGTCTTTGAGGACATAAGTCCCTGAATGCTTCAACTGTGGGAAGTACTTGGGATTTTCCTAGAAACTCATTGTGAGGAGTACCACAGGAACCCCAAAGTAGCTGGCCGCTGAGAGGAATTGCCAAGCGAAACGGGCAACAACCCCTTCCGATTGAGTAGAAGCACCCATGAGGAACAATCCAAGCACTATCTTCTAGCAGTCTTGGTGGCTGAGAGCCCACCTTTAGCCAATAGGAAGCCATTGAAACCAGGGTCCAAATCTCATACCCACCACTTTCATACACAAAAGCGAAAACAATTGATCCTCCACGATCTTCCACACGCCTAAGAGGCGAACCACCACCATTTGAAACACTTGATCGGCATCGTCAAAGCCACTCTCAGTGATCCTCCACACCGTTAGAGGGCCACATAGCCTCTAATTCTGATTTAGACCCATATCAGTTTGAACCAGACCTCCACACTGCACTATTAAGCCCCATGACTAGTGCAAACCCGGATCCATTTTTCGGCCTAACCTTAGCAAGTGGACCCATGTCCACATCACAACCTATCACCCACAAGTTGGCAAGTGGTCCAAGCACAGTCATGCAAAATGTCATTAGCTAATTGCCACCACCCATAGTGACCAGCCAAGCTGGCCCAGTGGTAACACATAGGGGAAGTGGCCCCTCCACACACACTACCCCTCCAGCCACACAGGGGGGCAGTGCACCGTCCACCCACATTACCCCTACTATCATACATGGGGGAAATCCTCCTGCCACCCATACTGCCCCCCACAAAGAACTTGGGAGAATTGGCCCATCCGCAATGGTGCCACCACAAGCACCCCCAGCCATGCAGATGCATTATGCACCTGCAAACCCCACCCCTATTGCAGCCCCATCCCACATCAACTTGGGGTCAAATATGCCCTTCATGGCTCGTCTGAACTTGCCTAAATTGGCTAGATTAACAAATGACCCCATCCGCCACCAAGTTTTCTGGCCACCCATGCCAACTAAGCTGCCATCAGACATCCCAAAGTTTGAAGGCAAATTCGGGGAATGTCCCCAAAATCACATAATGACATTCCATCTATGGTGCTCATCCAACAGCATCGTAGATGACTCCATCAGGCTGAGGTTGTTCCAGCGCACCCTTACAAGTGCCACGGCCAAATGGTACATTGAGCTGCCACAAGCCAAGTACCCCAACTTCAACTCCCTATCCTTCATGTTCCTACAGTATTTTCAACTCCCTGTTAGATATGACGAGGGGGTGGAGATCCTGTTATCCTGTCACCAAACCACCGCCACTCACATAACTGACCATATCCATGAGTGGTGGCGATGTTGTAGCTTATGCAAAATAAAACTAGACAACAAGATCTTCTTGGATTGGTTCCTTAAGACTTTGCTCCCACCCATTGCAAAGGGTGTCACATCTGAACGTCCCTAATCTGAAGAAGAGGCCATACTGAAGGCCCAACAATTTGACTTGATCTACTCTCAATCTGGATACTTGTACACTGTCATTCCAGAGACTCCCCGTCCGAGTACCTCCTACCATGATGCACTGGGGGCATCCCACGCTGCGGACAAAATCATAGGGTCAGTCTCCCAACAACCACAGCCTCGACCAACACCACCTGCCGTTGCACCACAAGCAAGAAACATTGCTAATGTTGCTTACCAAAACCAAGCTCCGAACTATTCTAGAATGATGTCCCAGTCCGGAGCAACAACCTCTTATGCACAACCTATGCCACCGCAGTAGGCTCAGGCCATGGCTTGGCCAACACAATAGTATGTGGGGAAAATGCCCACATTTGTGGCACCACCACCCCCACAAATATACTATGCACCACCAGTACAACAAGTCCAAGCCCCCGCCCCCGCTCCACCCACTCCGTTGGGACAAGTGTTCACACAACAAAACCGTCCCAACCAGCCTGCCCCCAACAATCAACAAGGGAAAGCTAGAAACAAATGACCCTACAACCAAGGAAATAACCAACCACAAGGAGGTGGTCAGCAACTGAATCCTCCCAATAATGTCGTGGCTAACCGGCCAACCCAAAACCCCCCACGACAGAATGCGCCAAGACCCAACACTCCATTGTGCACAAACCAACCTTGTACACTCTATGATGTTTATGGGAATTACACATTTGAGTGTCCCCTCATGGCTCGCACTAAGCAAACCATTCAAAATGAGGCCCAACAGGCCTCCAATGCTCCCAATCAAGCCCAACCCAACCAGGCACCACAAGGACCTCCTCCCATGGTGCTTCAAAACCCACTACCAGTCCAAGGATTGGTGGTAACTACTCCCCCTCCCTAGGCCAATCCCAATGCTCCGGGGGCACCACCCATGGCCGAAACAGGTGTTCACCACCTGCTATCCATGACCACTGAAGAGGTCAACTTATAGACTAGACGAAATCAGTACGGTACCACCACCGAACCTACTGACCCATCAACAGCATCCACATCTAAGACAACCAACCTACCTCTCCGATTTCCCTCGTTCCTGCGCCCCCCCATACACAGAATTGCCAATAATGGCACAGCTAGAGCTGCAGTTAGCTATAGCATTGTGGATTATTTGGCCCAAACGCCAACCGCCATGTCCGCTCTTGAGGTACTTAAAATGTGCCCAACACAGTGGAAAGCCTTACTAGCCTCTCTAGGGGCAGTAGACCCCTCCGACTCCAAGTTAATCATGTTTAACACAGAGAACGGAGAGCTGTGCATGCCCTCCACTATCACCTTCCAAATCCCGGTGTCCATCCGGAACTTGGTTGTGCACCGATGCACAGTGGATGAGGGGGCATCCACGTGCGTCGTGTCTACCTTGGTTTGGTAGAAGCTTGGATCACCGATTCTACAACCATCCTCCATGACTCTACGGGCTTATGATGGACATCCCACTAAATCCCAAGGTATCCTCCCCCATGTCTCCATCACGTTAGCCGGGAAGATAGTCCTGATCGACATCGAGGTCGTCAATGCTCAACTAAACTATAACCTCCTCCTTGGGAGGAGTTACATGTACAGCATGCAATCCGTCACGTTAACTGTCTTTCGCCTCATGATGTTCCCCCATAAAGGGAAGATTGTGATGGTTGACCAGCTCACCTACCATGATCCGCAAGGGTTAACAGAACCTACCAACGTTATCCCTGCCATCACCACCACTGTGCCGCAAGGGGCGACCACACACACTAACATCATCCCTGCAACCAACACTGTGGTTGAAAACACACCATCCTCCCCACCATTGAATGTGGGCCCTGGGTTGTTTAACGATCCCACCATGACGGATTCTTTCCCATTGGTGTCACCACCACCAACACAAAAGAAAACAGCGGACTTGTGCATGGTCTCATCAAGCACCGCAGCTGCAGCCCCAACCACAACCACAACATCATCCGCAGCCGCAATGCCAATAGCAGCGACAACATCACCCACAGCAGCAGCATTACATGCAGCCGCAACCATAACATCACCCCCACATGAAACCAGCTGGGATTTATGTGGGCTCATCTCCGGTCCATACATTTACCTTCCTCTTTCCCCCACCTGGTGTCATGAGCAAGCCGTTCATGGCCACCTTAATCCTACCCAACTTTACATTGGGGATCTCGGTGTGGTATCTTGATCCACCAGCTCAACCAGCAATGTCCTAGGTTGTGTTAACTCCAGTGCAACCTATTGTAGTTGAGTCTCACCCCCCACCTGGTCCGCATAAGCCAACCACTGCACCTGCACCTACACCGCCCCAGCCCAAAAGGGCTAGGGGAAAGAACACCAAAGCCACCATAGAACCACAACAAGCCCCACCTTCTACCATATGCGAACAACAGGGCCATCCAACTCAAAATTTCCCTGAAATCCCAGTGATCTGTGTGCATCTAGATGCCATGTATACAAATGAAAACATCCCCATGGTGTAACTCCCAACCGTGCTAGTAGTAAAGAACAAGGCATTGAGGAGAAATCATGCTTGCGACCTTTGTAGCTTGTATGGACATTACTCCCATCATTTCCAAGACTTACCCGAGTTTCGAATGGCTCTCGCTGACCTTCGTCACCATTCCCTTGAGTCTGAGATCACCTTGATCCAAGAAGTTCACCCACCACCACCTTCTTCAGACACCATGTCCATCTATATGATGTCCAGTTCTACCGACCCACTCATCTCCTCCTCCATCGATGGTCCATCAGACCTGTCACTTCGTTTCTTCAACAATGATAAGGAGATACTTAAAGCTCTAACCACCCTGAAATACCCAGGGGATGACATGCACCATCGCTCGTTCTTCCTCCCGGAAGAGCTTGTGTCCAATTCTGACTAGTTTTCCATGGAGACCAAAGATTTCATCCATGGGAAGGTTGACTGGTTCAAGAACCCAATCCCAGCACCTGATGCCTTCGAAGAAGGGAACATGGCAAACATTTCACCAACCATTAAAATTGACATCTCAACCAACTCTGAGATCATTGAATAAATCATGCTGGGGGCATCTTGCTCCCTGGAAGAAGTCGATGCCTACACCGCTCTCTTCCAAGAATTCCGTGACATCTTCACCTAGTCATAGACTGAAATTCCTGGCTTAGATCCATCCATCGTGGAACACCACATCGACACATGGCCTAATGTGGCACCCATCCGCTAGAAGCAATGGCCCATCCATCCATCCAAAGTGGCTACGGTGAAAGCCGAGATAGAGAAGCTGCGCACAGTCGGCTTCATTTATCCCATTGCATACACAACTTGGGTTTCTAATCCTGTTCCCGTGAATAAAAAACAGGGTACCATTCGTGTTTTCATATACTTCCGCGATCTCAATGGGGCATGTCCCAAAGACAACTTCCCCACACCGTTCATCGACCAGATCATCGACACATGCGCCGGACATAAGGCCTTCTCCTTCATGGATGGATTTTCCGGCTACAACCAAATCTAAATCTAGAAAGAAGATCATTACAAAACAGCATTCATAACCCCATGGGGCACATTTGCCTACCTATTCATGCCCTTTGGACTCAAAAATGCTGGAGCCACCTTCCAGTACACCATGACATATTTTTTCCACGATTTAATTCACATCATCTTGGTCTACTTGGACGATCTCACCGCTCAATCATGAAAACAAGCACAGCATATAGACAACTTGCGGCAAGTCTTTTTATGTTGCCGCAAGTACAACATCTGCCTGAACCCCCTCAAGTGTGTTTTCTGTGTCCCAGCAGGTCGTTTACTCAGATTTATCATCTCCCACAAAGGGATAACGGTAGATCCCCTCAAAGTTCAGGCCATCCTTGATCTTCCTTTCCCAAGAACTTGGCACCAACTACAAAGCCTACAAGGCAAGGCCAACTTCCTTCACCGCTTTGTGCCAGAGTATGCAACAAAATCCTATGGATTCATCCACATGAAAATCCCCTTTGTTTGGGATCAGCAAGCACAAGAGTCATTCGAGGCACTCAAACAAGCCCTGGCTTCTGCACCATTACTCTCACCACCAGATTTCACTCGAGACTTCATCCTTTATGTGTCGGCCTCAGAAAACGCCATTGCTAGAGTCTTGGTCCAAGAAGATGATGCTCTCCATGAGCACGTGATTTACTACATTAGTCAGAAGCTAATAGGACCCCCATTACGATATTCACTCGAGGATAAATTATCCCTCGCCGTCATCTTCTTGGCTCAAAAATTGCGCCACTACATCATTGCCAACCATACTCATGTAGTGGTTAATTCAAACCCAATGCGGTACCTCTTAAGCTGTTGCCTTCTACAAGGTCGAGCAACCAAGTGGGTAGTTGTCCTCCAAGAGTTCGACCTAGAGTTTTTGTCTCCAAAAAGCATAAAGGCACTCGCACTAGCCACACTCATGACCGACCTACCCCCATTAACCACATCATCGCCCCCCAAGGATGATCTCCCTAATGATTTTCTATTCGTCATATCTACAGACGACCCATGGTATGGGGACATCCTTCTCCATTTACGAACGCAAAAGTTCCCATCACACTTCAACCGTGAGGATGGGTGATGCATCCGACATCAAGCCATTAGCCACTTGTTGATTGGAGATGTTCTGTATCGTCGAGGCATTGATACCATCCTACATCGTTTCCTCACCCGTGACGAGACCGAGACCATCCTCAACGACGGTCATAGCGAAGCCTATGGTGGTCACCTTTCAATCCTAGCAACCACCCAAAATATTCTACACGCTGGCTATTTCTGGCCCTCCATCTTCACTGATTGCATAGAGGCAGTCAAACATTGCCGCAGCTATCAACTTTTTGCCCCAAAGGCAAGAACCCCCCCTACACCATTACACCCCGTAGTCACAGTTGGACCCTTCTGCAAATGGGCAATCGACTTCATGACAATCAACCCCGTTTCAGCTAATGGTCACAAATACATCATCATGGCAGTCAATTACTTCACCAAGTGGGCCGAAGCCATGCCCACATTTGATTGCAAATCCAAAACCACAGCACGTTTCTTCTTCAACCATGTTATTACACAGTTTGGTGTCCCTAAACAGTTAGTATCAGACCATGGGGCACACTTCCAAGACATCGTGTGAGCTGAACTGGAAACCATGTTGAAGTTCAAACACCAGTAATCATTATCCTACTATCCCCAAGGAAATGGCCAAGTTGAAGCGGTCAATAAAATCATCAAAACAATGCTCCAATAGATGGTAGGAAATCACAAAACCAACTGGCATCACATGCTATTCTCTATCCTATGGTCTTATCGCACATCCACAAAAACCGCAACCGGTTTCACCCCTTTCCGCCTAGTACATGGCGTTGAATCAGTGCTCCCTATAGAGTGCCAAATCCCCTCTCTCCTCCTCATGGTGGAACTCCTTCCTGATACTTCACCTTTAGAAGAATGACTCCTCCAACTCGAGCAAACCATAGAAGACCATCGAGCTTCCCTCCAAGCCATCGAAGTAGGAAAAACACGATCAAATATCCAATATGACTCCCATGTCCACCCTCACACCTTTAGCGAAGGTGATATGTTTCTAGTCTATGACCAACCCAACGATAAATTTGGCAAAGGCAAGTTCGAATCAATGTGGTATGGCCCATACATCGTCCACCGTTGCCTCGGAAAAGGGGCATACACCCTGATTGACTCTGATGGACAACTCTTGGAGAACCCCCGCAATGGGCTCTACCTCAAGAAATTTTACGCTTAACATCACCAATGAGTCACTTCATTTTATTTTTCTTGTTTTTCAACATTTTTTAGCAAAAATCAAAGGCAGCGCCATTAGCTGCTAGTCAAAAGTCACCCGGAACCTGTTCGAGACACCTCTCACACCTCTGGGATCAAATTTCCATTTCCTTATGAGACCATCGTCTCATGTTTAATTAGTCAAATTTGGGACCATTTCCTGCAAGTCACCTCGATTCACGATCCATGACATGACGATGCAAGTTTCTACGGACCGGTACTCGTATCACACTTCCCAGTCGCAACTCATGCGAGCGATCGGGCCGCCGCCCATTACGGATTGTACCATACTTTTATTTTTTTCTTTTTCACCACACCTCTTGCGGACATCTAGACCATCGTCCACAAAACCCTTTGTTTTTCTTCCATGTATTTGACATAGAAGTGTCCTCGGGCCACCACCCGTTAGGAATGTAATGTTAGCTTTTATTTTGTATTTTTAACACATAGATTGTCTTTTCTTTTTACCGCGCCTTACATGGACCTCTGGACCACTGTCTACAAAACAATTTCTTTTCTTGCACGTATTTGGCATGTAAGTGCCCCCGGACTTTCACTCACATCGCATGGAGTCAAGTTCGTCCATCGCAACACACACACACACACTCTCCTGACCTCTGTCCGAGAGCCACCTCGGTTTCCATGCCTCTGTTGTACCGTCTCATAGGCCTCTACCATGATGTATCACATGCATGTATTGGTATGTTTGAAAGCCTTCTGCTTCATCCATACTGCGCGGATGACCTTTGGACCTCTATCCACTGTCCCGACATGGGGCACCGCTCGTGCCACCGCAGTCGGTTGACCACACTGGAGTTTCGTTTCAACTCTTCTCTGACTCCTTAAAACAATGAAAAGATCGTCGAGCACATCTGCTTCCTTTCCCGCTCACTAAAGTATAGGAAATGGCGTCTACATCGTCTCGTTTACCTCCTTTTGTGGACCATGTAGACCATCTCATGAAAAGGACCTCCTTGCAACACTCAAGCCAAGACCATACCCCTCTACATACTTTTATGCTTTCTCAGGTAGAGGGGCCGCACTTTATGAAAAAGCTCACCACTGATTGTCGTTAAGCTCTTTTCCAGCCATCTCAACAAGAAAATATTGTCGAGCAAACTTGGTTTCGTTCATGCTCGTAAAAGTATTTGAATGACCGTCCAGTCAGTATAGGTTTAACCTTTTTCGGCCTGATTGGACTACCAACGGTAAAGAATTCTCTCATCCCCTCCAGGATGGGCGAGCTCTCCTATGTATACTTTTATCCTTTTTCAGGCACAGGAAACTACCAACGAAAAAGAGCCCCCACTAGATTCTTCTTCGTGCTTTCAGAATCTCTAAAGTTGAAAGCACCATTGAGCACTTACCTTCTTGGGCTCACCAAAAATCCACGAGATCATACCACAACGGTGTCCCTAGAAACCACCCCACAGAAAATAGTTTGGCAGCATCCCCACATTGGGTCACCTTTATTCAGAGTACTCTGCAATGTGTCTTCCTTGGATCCCATCAGTATCAAAAGTTTCCACCTCCTCCAAGTATTTCCCATCTGTAGGGACATTCTCGGTATTACAGCTATGATCCCATTCCCGTGAGTTAAGTTTCATTTGCTGCCTGGTCCGCCCTGCCTTCATACTTTGAACAAAGGAATTTTGAGTCTCCCACTCCCCCTCTGCCCCTGTTCAGTTTTTTCCCTTCCCTCCCCTCCCCCCCCAATCCAGTGAGTCGGTCCGCAGATTGCTTCACACCTTTCGGTTATCCCTCGCACTCCTGGTCAAGGAAACATCATTTCCTTGACTAGGGGTAGGTCTCCCTCTATCGATGCCAACACACATATTCCAAAGGATAGACCCAGAGGTCCCTGTACCTTGGTTTCATTTACATCATTGATGAGTTCCTTGGACCACTTGAGAGGAGTCCTTAGTACCTCTCTGGGTGGTTGTTTCTCACGTGCTCGACTTCAACTCCATCATCACACCATTGAGATTCGTACAGGGTTTGTTTCGCATAGTACTTAGTCGAAGACCCTGGATGTCACCCGACTCTAGCGCATTGGTGAGTCCACTCGAGGGACCTAAACAGGTTAAGTCCCTTATGATTTTCGGGTTGCATTGGAGATAGTGATCAGAAGCCCCAGCAGTGCTTAGATATACCTTTATGATTGATACAGCATACGTGTACCACAGAGACTCTGACTCTCAATCAGTGAGTCCATACAGCTATGTACCAGATCCAACAGACCATCAGTCATGAAGATATAGCATTCCATGAGAATGCCATGGGTCCAATGTACCAGATCAGTATTGTATTCAGCCTCACATAGAGGCAACCAGCATTGTAACATCAGTTGTATATGATCGGCTCTTGTATTTTAGAGCATAGATCAAATGACTCTTTTGACAATTTCATGAACATGGGAATGCCTGCCTCATCCATATACATGTCACACATTTATTGTATCTCACCCATTGATGGGAACCAAATTAATACAAAAACCAAAAGCCACCATGCCCCAACCCCAGAAGCACCACCTCTCCATAGTAAATCCTATGATGTTCGTTGGCCATACGTTGAGCTCCTGCCCTCACACATCAGGGGGCAATCTGTTCACCCAAAAATCCCCCACATAGCTCTCAATGGCCTACACCACCTAAGGACACCATCTCACAACACTCATTTCACTCCATAAGACCTTCCATTTGACCCCCACACCTCCAAAAGAGCCCAAGGATGATGAAAAGGGATAAAAACCCCAAAAAGGAGCCCAAAATAGCCCCCTAGGAGCTAAAGCCCTGACCAAGGTCTTAAAACCCTAAAATCCCTTGGAAAAACTGTAAAAGGAGGGTGGGGGGTCACTCTCAAAACACTCCTCACTTGCCTATTGTTATGCTTCCTATGGATGCTTTGAGACCTTTTCCTCTCAAACCACCCACATTCCCTCTCCTCCATCTCCATCCCATCAAGCCATTGCTTCCCAACCAAGAGAGAGAGGTGCTCCCATGAGCTAGGGCATGGTGGCCCATTTCCACACAAGTGAGGTATAACATTTCTTTTCATGTTTATCTAATTGTTTTTGCTTTCTAACTGTTATTTTTGTTTGCAGGTTCTATTGGTGACATTGTTTGCAGGTTTTCCATTGTAGTACCTTAGGTTTCTTGCAGGTTTCAAGGAGGCGGGACCCTAACCCGTTTTCTGCAGAGGAGTTCACCAGGGCTTCATCTCCCTCTTTCTTTTTTGTTATTAACTCTTAGATCTAGTTTATAATAGTTTCCATTTGCTTATTCTTGTTTAGATTAGCTTAGTTTAATTCGCTCCTCTGTTTATGCTATTTCCAATTCGTTTTTTCCTATTTTCTAAGAGTAGGAACCTACCCTTGTGCCCTATAGGCACAAGGGAGCCGTTCTTGCTCCTACAGTGAGGAGAAATCCTCACTACACATATATCTTACAGGTTTTCAAACAAAGGGAAAATTTGCATGTCCGGTCTGTGGTCCTAGGATAAAATCTCATCATTCAATAAGTTTAGGAAAGGAGGTGTTTGATGAGTACAGGCACTTCCTCCCTAAGAACCATAAGTATCAAACTACCAAGAAAACAAAATTCAATGGTAAAGAAGAGAATGGGAAGAAACCACAAAGAATGATATCTCACCTATGGAAGTTGGAATATAATAGACATTGTCATGGTATGCAAATTGTATATGTAGCATATAAATATGTAATATTATGAATTTTATATTTTTATTGAATTTTCTCTACCATGGGTGTCATGAATTCTTTTTAATGTGTTTTCGTTTATGTTTAATATTGAATGTCGTCAAGGCATGAATGGGCTTCCACGAGGAATGAAGAGTTATCCCATACAATTCAGTAGGTTTCCTTACTACGACCACTTACAAATAGATCATTTGATCGATACAATACATATCAGGAATAATGTAATAGAAATGATATGGAGAATCTTAGATGGAATCAATGACAAAGATAAATTTGGTAAAAATTTACTGACATTGCAGAATTCAATCACTCATTCCAAAGTGTAATTAATTTTAATGTCAAAGAGGGGGACCAATATATTAGTCTTCCATGGTTATTGAAAGAGCAAGAAAGTAATGATATAAAAGAGGTAATTTAGAAAATAAGGTTTCCAACGGGGTTTTCGTTGAACATACAAAATATCTTAATGAAAAAAGGTGATTTTGGTGGTGTTAAAACTCATGACTCGCATACATTCATTAAGGTAATTATTTACGTATATACTTTCCATTTAGTTCATCTTTTTAGTAATTGTTGTCTCTTATTTGGAAATAAATCATGATTTTCTTTTTTTTAGAGTACGTTCTACCTCTATCTCTCCTAGATAGTTTTGACGACAACATAAAACAAGTTATATATGATATTGGTAAATACATGAGGTAAGTAACAATTTATATGCATGAAAATGTTTGATCACTTTGTTGCATAACTTATTGACATATTGTGTTTTACAGCTTGGAACTTTATTATATATGCCTCAATCTTGTTGATCATTGTTATTTTCTTACATCTAAAGAAATCCATAAAGAAGATATTAGGCATTGGAAGAGAGAAATTCCTCATCTAATGTGTGAAATGAAGAAGTATTTACCTTCTATATTTTTCAATGCACAAGAACACTATCTCAAACACCAAGTTGAGGAGATTGAATTGTGTGGATCTGTACACACAAGATCAATGTGGGTGGTGGAAAGGAATTGAATTCATTGAATGCTTTTGTTAGACAAAGAGCACGTACTGAGGGTTCTATTGTGCAGGGATATATGGTATATCAATCCATTGTGTACATTAGTTAGTATCTTCCAAATTTAGAAAAAAATATCAATCTTCCTCGCATTTGGCATGTCAAACCCATCAACAAATTTGAAGGGGGGGTCCTAATGGTGAAAGGTAGAACAAGGAAAGTGAAAGGTAATTAGATGGTGTAGATTTAATTTATTATGCAACTAATTTTTCATTTTCGTATATATCTTACTCGTGTAATTTTTATTATTCCATCGGCATTTTAAGGTAAACTTAATTTCCTTTAATGACAACTAATTTAAATTCTTAATTGCCATTTTTCTGTATAGTTGGTCACGTGTGGGATGCAGTACATTTATACATCGCGAACAATCTTGATTGAATGGAGGAATGGATAGAACGATGTATAGAATTCTATGGTACCTTATCATGGGAAGGGGTGAGTATATTGATTAAAATAGTGCATCGTCATCAAGAAGAATATCCTAGTGAACTTACACAAAGGGAAATTGATTTAGCATGTGGTTTAAAAGATAAATAGGAAAGTATATTTACCCTGGTCATTTTTTTCGTTGTTTCCCATTATATAAATGTATTTCTTTTGTTTATTTCTTCTTATATATTTACTTCCTGAGTCGGGCATGATGCAGTTGATACACCAAAAGGCTATGTGGTCCAATGGTCGTAAATTTCACATCAAAAAGTTGGCTAACAAAAAGAAAACATTTAATTGTGGGATAACTATAGTTTTTCAAGTTGCTAGTGTTTCCTCTAGAAGTGACAAGCATCCAAAAGTATTTAAAAATAGGTATTATGGTTATTTGGAAGATATAATTGAGTGTGAATTTAATTCCTTTAAAATAGTTCTGTTTGAGGTCAAATGGTACAGGATACGAATGAATGGGTGTGATCCTGAAAAAACTGTTATTCAGGATGCCAATGGATTTACCATGGTTAATAGAAGGGCACTTGAAACGGGTATAGGGCCTTATGTTCTTCCAAGTCAATGTGAGCAGGTCTTTTACTCAGACGTGCCAGGTAAACCAGGTTGGTCATACATTGTTAGATATGATCCAAGAGGAAGACTAGTAAAGTATAATGCAGAGGAAGAATAAAATGTCGAAGAAGAAGGTAATGTAGATCAGGAGCAGTTGGCCACTGCAAATGTGTTGGATGAAGAATATGATCAAGAAGTTGATCATCCAAATAACATAGCAGACGATTTAATACTCAGTGATGATATTGATGATGAATATATAACTGAAAATGATGTTGATGATGATGATGATATGAACAATCCTTTTAGAGACAACGATTCTGGACCAGATGACGATACAGATGTTGAGTTAGATGAATAATATTATGATGATGATATTGATGATGAGTCATGATCATCGATGTTATAATCCTCCAAATCATCATCATCATCATCATCATCATCACCATCATCAACACCATCACTATCGTCTTCATCACCATATGCATCATCGCCATCATCGTCATCATCACCATCTTCATCATCATCATCATCATCATCATTAGCATCACCATCATCAACACCATCATCATTGTCTTTATCACCATCTTCATCACCGCCATCATCATCATCATCGACATCATATTCAACCTCATCCTCATCCTCTCCCTCATCCTCACCCTCATCAATATTATCGTCAATGTTATAATCATCATCATCATCATGGTTATAATAATCATTGTCATCAATGTTATCATCATCATTCTGTTCATACTCATTAGAATAATCGCAATCATTATCATCATGTTCATCATCATCGTCGTCGTCATCATCGTCATCATCATCGTCGTCGTCGTCGTCATAATTGACATCATAATCAACCTCATCCTCATCCTCAACCTCATCAATATCATCAATGTTATAATCATCTTCATCATCATGTTCATCCTAATCATCATCATCATGTTCATACTCATTAGAATAATCGCAATCATCCTCATCATGTTCATCCTCATTAGAATAATCGCAACCATCATCATCTCCATCTTTATGATCATCAATGGTATCATGATCATGCTCATCATCATCATCAATGGTATCATCATAATCATCATCATCTTCATCCTCACCGTATTACTCATTAGCATCATCATCATCATCATCGCCATCATAAACACCATCATTGTCACATACCCCAAATTGCAAAAAAAACATTTTATGTTTTAGGAGACATTATGTTTTAATTTTATTATAAAGTTTGTAATTATTGACCAAGTGGGGTCAAGGATAATTGTATTTAATTGCTAAATATTTTATTAATTAATAAACAAAAGAAGAGACAACAACTTAAGGAGGTTGTTAAATGAGTGTCTACTGGTCACTTGCTGGAATAGGCTGGGTTAAGAGGAGATTGACACTTGGCAGCATCCTCAAACTACTTCTAGTTGTTGCAGAAGGAAAATTCCCTATTTTTGTGGTCATGTTCCCCAAGAAAGTGGAACAAGAGAAGGTGGCTCATAAAGTAAAAACTGACCCAAAAGACCTAGGCATGCTAATAAAACTACCCATTGAATTTAGTCGAGGCTGCTCATTCTTTACTTGTGAAATTTCTGAGTGAAATTGGTGCACAAGAAATTTGATGGAGGGGACAGGTAGAAATGTTTGAGTGGAAAGTGTTGATTTACTGAACTAGTGTAGCTATTTTGGGATGATTTCTTACTACCACAGGCAGAAGTATTACTGTTGATTACTCTGTGGAGTTGCAGGGGTTTCTAAACCTATTCTCTCAACTAGTGCTTTCAACCAGGTGGACTAGTAGACAGGTTCGGGGGTCCTAATATTTGCAGTTCAGTTGTCTTCAAGAGTTGGTTGGGAGGAACGGTCTCCTTAGGTTGTTGTCTCCTATGCTATATTACCATTTTCTAAATGTGATTTTTACTTTATTTATGCAAGCATAGAAATTGGAATGTATAAATTTAGGATTCAATGCATCTATATGACTGATGATTTTGTTAGTTGGTTAAATATTTTATTGTTCCAATATTGACAAATTCTGTTCAAATATGTTTTAGGAAGATTTAATTAAGGTTAGTTTTAAATTTGCTGATGAATAAATTACCTGACTGTATTTTTCTACACCTCTGAAGAGGTAGTACTCTAGTACAATAGGTGAAATTAAATTTGATGATTAAATCAAATCAAGAAATGTAGGAATATGATTATTTACTTTCTACTGTTAAATTTTTATAGGAATGTTTAGAATAAAGATTCCTCTATTTCAGAAGTTTCCATTAGTTAAAATACATATGTTTAAAACATAAACATAAACTATCATAAAAGAAGGTCTCTTAAAAACCAGTACACAGTTTGTGTAATTGTGTTCTTTTTAACACAGTAATAACCACTATCTATAAGATTAACCTATTATAAATACATATATTTATTAACTATTACAGAAAACGGAAAAATAGCGTAAATAGGAATAACTTATATTATGTCAACAGTATAATGAAATTATAGTAATAACCTAGGTTTTTCAAATAACAAGTAAGTAATTTTAGTAATATTGTAAGTAAAGCATCAGATATCAATTACATCAAACTAAAAACAAAAATAATGCAAAGTGTTAAATTAAAACAAAATACAAACCCTAATTAAGGAAAACTGTCAACCAAATCTTTCCTTCTTTCCTCTTTCCGGAATAGGGTTTTTACAGTTTAATTCATTTCCTCAATAATAAAATTATTCATTATATAATTATATTGTCTATATTATAATTGCCCTAAATTGAATAAATTTTACACAGATAGCAGAGTTTAGAATGTTTATCTTTTATAAACTAAAATAAAATAATAAAAGATAAATTAAATTTTTCCAAAACAAATTTACACAGTCATGCTCGGGTTTAATGACAAACCCTTTTTCCTTTTTATTATTTCTTAAGTAAATCTTTAAACTAAAAAGAAAATCTAGAAGCTAGTTTTCACATTAAACTTCCACATAATAACCTCACCTTAACCAAAAATCAAAATTCTGGACTTTTACAACAGTAAAATCCTTTCATCTTCTTTTATCAAAACATTCACCAGATACAAGTAAATAGCAACAGGGTTCTTTAAAATTTCTTTAATCCAAGTTTTAAACAAACTGAAATATAAAATACAGAAAACCCAATAGTCCAAGTCTTTCATAGACTTCCTTCAAGGACAACTCGGTGCCAAACTCTTACTTTCAACACAACCGAGTTTTTAGAGATAAATCAAAATTTATAAGATTGCAAACCCTATTTATGCATAAATTAAAATCCAACAAAACAGAGCTATGGCCAGATGGCCTTTACCAGTAATTCTTCAAAACAATCAAGTCGCGACCACCCACGCTAGTATAACTTCACTCATCGCTGAAGGAGAAACCTCTGGGTAAACCGAGGCTTACCCGGTTGTTTGCAATTTGGAGGAGATAAATCTTGTAGCTAACCTTTCCTCTTGCCCTCTCCTTTGGCTGTGTCATAGCCATCTGCAAGGAAGATTCAAAACACAGTCATTACTCTTCTTACTTAAAAACTTAAAAAAAAATTGGGTTTGCAAGAATGGAAGAAACGACAGAGGGGAGAAGTATTTTTTTTACCTAAATGATATCACTCATTGCCGCAACTGGAATATTAAACCTTTGTTGTGGAAGAAGCTCTCAGCCTGAAGCCACTGTGCAATGGAGAGTAAAGAAGAAGGGTCTTCACCACTGCAAGAGCCAAGAAACCACGACAGAAACCTCAATTTCAGAACCTAAAAACTACATAGTGTAAACCATGATGGCTCAAAGTTTTCAGTTCCAGTTTATGGGACTCTTACTGAGATTAAAAATACTTGGTGTTTCACTATGGAGGCCGAACAGGCCGAGAGCCTGTCGGCTTTGCCTCTCGACAACAAAAATGACGGAGAATAAGTGAGAGATTTGGGTTTAGTCCAACTTATAGTTAGGGTTTACACTTACAAAACCCTAACCTTTGAAATCACCACACATGGATTCCACTATCACACAAATCGCATGGGTTTGGATAGAGTTTCTCTATAGTCCTGAATGGTACAATTTAACCTGTTTTACAAACAATTGTTAAATGCTAACCTTATACTAAGTTTTATCATATGGTATACATTGCACATAACATATTAATACTTTGAAAATTATCCATATTGAACTTTGCATATATCATTATTCCATTTATGGAAATTCATAACAATATCTAGACATAGGTCAATATTGGGTTACGTTAACACCATGTCACACGTTAATAAAATAACATATGTAAATCCTTTGGAAAAAGTAATAAAGGGTTTGCAATATTTTTAGTTTATAGAAATTCATTCTATAAGGTTGCATGTAGGAGTAGGATCTATTACACCAACAATAGGTTAAATATAAGATGTATATACTATATTCATAGTTTAGTATAAAGACATAAGTCTGCCTTGCTCGTATTTCTAAGTACTTATACCTTTAGATAAATAAAATATACTATAGGAAACCTCATGTTCTTAAAACTAGATAAGAAGGTTAAAACATAGACCTAAAATGTTTTGCAATAACACAGCCAATTCAAGATTTTGGAAGAAAACAGGCTTGACATTACCTTCATTACACAAAGCGTTATTTTTGTTTAAACAAATAAGCTAGCAGTTTACTTTTGCACGTTGAGATAATTAATCTCGATCCTGAAACTGGGAACAAAATGTTTTACCTGTAAAAATACCTGTACAAGAATCATCGTTTCACTGCATTAGCTTCAATAAGCTAAGTAAGCCTCGGCACAGCCAGGAAGTTCCTTCAATAAGCAAGAAAACAAACTTAGTACCTTGCACTCAGGATTTAGTAGATAGTTAATTACAATACTTACTACTTTATACCGTTACTATATAAATCAATCTTTCAATACTTAATTTGAATGCAGATAGTAAAGAATGCAATAAAGGAAATTGTTTTAGTTTCTAGATTAGACCTTTTAGGATGTTAACTATTAGCAGTTAAGTTATGCTCTTTATCGATGATTTTAAACATTAATTGTCCCAAGAAAAATTTTAAATTTTTATGAAAATTTGGAGTATTACAATCATCATAGTCATCATCACCATATTCATCATCGTCATCATTGTCATCATCACCATCATCATCATCATCATCATCATTATCATCATCGCCATCATCAACACCATCATCACCATATTCATCATCATCATCATCACCATCTTCATCATCATCATCATCATCATCATCGCCATCGTCAACACCATCATCATCACCGTCATCACCATCGTCATCATCGTCATCATCACCATCTTCATCATCATCATCATTGACATCAGAATCAAATAACCTCTGTTAAATATGGAGTGATCGTGTTATTTCATAATTGTCATCATAATAGTGATTTTAAGCAATATTGATGGTGTTATGATCATTTTAATTTTTCTTCCTAAAACTAATTTGAATACTAAATTTTGTTCTTTTGTTTATGGGTTTTATTCGATGAAAAGTATAATTTATAGAAACAAATTATGACCGTTGTATTGAAAAACAAATTTCATACTTGAAGTAAAATGTATTTGTTTGGAGAAGATACCTATAATATCATATAACATATCAAGATACTATATGGGGTCAAAGACTTTTCTATATGCAATTAATAATGTTTTAGATGAATCATATAAACAAGTTTTTTTGGACATGATCTTATAATGTGAATAATCATAAGGAAACCACAAAACATTTGTTTTTAGGTGTAAAATTTGTATTACAATTTCATGGATGTCTTCAACGATAGAAGGTCATTATCTCTATAAACCCCAATGCAAAACATAATCTCATAAATGTTAATGTGGGAAAAATGTTTCAAGTCTCAACATAGAATATTCAAAGCATACACGTTGAGTGTGGGAATGTTAAAATTTTCAACTTTTTGATGATTTCTATGGATAAATGTGTTGTATTCATATTTTTACTCAATACATTTGCATGTTGTGGGCATAATTTCAGGATAAACTTTGGTTGACTCTATTGGTATAGTTAATATTAATCTGAAAAGGATTTCTTGGATCTCTAGTACAAGAAATAAAATTACATTGTAGGATATTTTAGTAGGGGGAACATGAAGAAGTCCTTCTTGGTGAAATAGTTAAAGCACATATAAAAGTCTGTGTTTGAATTGAAATCGGGGTGATTTGGTTCACAAACCTACTACTGAGAGGAATCATCTCTTGGTCATTTAGCGAACCCCTTCCTTGACACAACCAGAAATATAGTTATAGGTCGCACGCAGAGGAGGTAGATGTGCTAAACAAAAGCGAGGCGAATTGGTTTAGAATCCTACTATTGAGAGGAATCATCTCTTGTTCATTCAACGGACCTTTTCCTTGACACAACTAAAAATATTTCTATAGGCCACGCATAGAGGCGCTAGAGGCGTTAACCAAAAGCGGGGCGATTTGGTTGAGAATCCTACTACTGAGAGGAATTAGCTCTTGTTTGTTCAACGAACCCCTTCCTTGACACAACAAAAAATATAGCTATAGGCCGCGCGTAGAGGAGGTAGAGGCACTAACCAAAAGCAGGGCGATTTGGTTGAAAATCCTACTACTGAGAGGAATCATCTCTTGTTCATTCATCGAACCCCTTCCTTGATGCAACCAGAAAGCTAGATATAGGCCGAGCACAGAGGAGGTAAAGGGGCTAACCAAAAGCGGGGCGATTTGGTTGAGAATCCTACTACTGAGAGGAATCATCTCTTGTTCATTGAGCGAACCCCTTCCTTGATGCAACCAGAAAGCTGGCTTATGAGCGTGGTGAACCCCTTAAGCTTCACCAGACACAGATCAATTTTTGTAGTATGGGTTCTTCCTATAGGCTTTTTTTGGGGGGGTGGGCGTCAGGCTTCAGCTCAATTTTAATGGTATCCCAACTTTGGGGGTTTTCTATGCTCAAGGTTGTCCACCCCCTTCATCTCCAAAAGCTACACATGGGGACATTGACATATTGAGATCGAAACCCATAAGCAAAGGTGAAGGTCACTAAGGCATCAAGAAACCATATGCTAAGGTAGCTTCAGCACCAGGATCCAGTATAAGTATATTTTTTGCCCGCAGAGATGTCTCTGGTAAGTCAACTACTTTCATAAAATTCATTAAATCATTTTCTAGCATAATATATAATGATTTGCATGTATGATGGATGTTTTTATACAAAAAATACTTTACCTACTTCCTATAAACCCTGCTACTACATACCCTGAAAATCAACCCCACTTATGGATAGTGGATAGAGATACAGTGTGGATAGATACAGTCACGGTTTTATTGATAGATACAGACAAGTTTTTCTCCTATATTCCCTCCACCGATTTATTAGGATGGGTGGTTTTATACAAAAATACTTAACCTACTTCCTATAAACCCTGCTACTACATACCCTCGCAATCAACCCCTCTTATGGATAGTGGATAGATATACAATGTGGATAGATACATCCATGGTTTTATTGATAGATACAGTTAGGGTTTTATTGATAGATATAGTCAAGGTTTCCTCCTATCTTCCCTCCACCGATTGATTAGGATGGATGGTTTTATGCAAAAAATACTTTACCTACTCCTTATAAACCCTACTACTACATACCTTGACAATCAACCCCACTTATGGATAGTGGATAGATATACAATGTGGATAGATATAAAATCTTCTCTTGTCTTGTAAGGGATTTCAAGACTCACACTATCTGTCCTGATGCCGGTTCAGTTAGGTATGGGTTGGTACGGTCTAGTTAGGTGAGGAGGATAAATCATGACCAAGATCTTATCCAATGAGGTATGGGATTCTACCGAGATTTACAGTGAGGTTTGTAAGGACCATTGATCTAGTGCTTAGATGCTTATCATGTTTGTATATGAATGTTTATAATAGAAATCATTTGAACTATAATTCTTCATGAGACCTTCTAGCCTATGCACTCATCCTTGGGAGTAAACCACTTTGAAAACTCAATATCATACCTACTCCTTGGGGGCCTCATATTATAGCCCATGTATTTGAAACATACTTTTCATCCTTCCTTTTCACCCACCCTATGAATCACACCTACGACTCATGAACCTCCCAAATTTCTTCCTTTTGACCCTATGGCCTCATACCTACTCCTTGGGAGTAGCTTCGAGAAATCACACTTTTATGGAACTATCCTAACCTATGCATCAGACCTATGCCTTGGTTGGACCTGAAACTCGGCCTTTTTAAACTCATCAAATTACTCCTTTGGACCTTCTTCCTTGGGTCCTCTTAAACCCATCCTTTTTACTAACCTTGGAACTATACTTTGAAACCTATATCTATTACCTCATTGGAAAAATATTTACACTCAGCCCTTGGATCCTATGCTACAACTTTTGTGGGACCAAAACCTCATACTTACTAAATTTAATCATTCCTATTACAAACTGTACCGTCGAAGTCTAAGTGAAGATGAAGCACTGTTTGTTATTTGAACCGTACTGTAACTAACTATAAGAAGCTAATAGAAGCTAAAGTATATCTAAGCTAATAACAAGACTGTACTTAAGGGATAGGGTTGTTGAATACGATGAGTTGTTACAAGGGGATGGGGTTCCTAGCATGCCATTCATCCATACTAATGTTATTCTACGTCTCTTCTAGGTCTAATGAATATTCTCCATACACTCACTGACTTAATACTCCTAGGTTTCAAGCAAAATCTCTCAAAATGTAGGATATCACATTATCAAGATAGTCCAACTAGTCGAAATCTTGTAGGCAATGGAAAATATAATGATTAATCCAAGCTACCAAGTTAAAATAGGTATCCTTCAAGTCTGAGAATAAAAAATGAATTCATCCCAAGTTATATCTATATGACAATATTCCAATATCCATGCAATATATACAATAAAAATATACTAAAGTTTTAAACAATGATTTCACTTAAATATGTGAAATGACTCTCTGATAGGTTGACAAAGATTAAAGTCCTTGGTCTTGTTATTCCTATGGGTGAAAGGGGTTGGTTATCCACCTTTAAGGTGCACCTTAGTATTATGGGTATGAGGGTTCCCTTATCTTCTTATTGTGACCCCCTTGCGGGCATTATTCAAGCCCCTCGTGGAATTATTGAATCCCTTTGCGGGAATTATTGTAAACACCATGCTGGTATATTGTGAATACTGTGCGAGCATATTGTAAACATTATGTAGGAATATTGTAAACACTGTAATATTTCAAGATGATATCGTGCTTATTATATTGTGGCAAGGGGATACTCAAAACATGCCTCCAACTTCTGGTCAGGTAAACGTGATTGTCATATTAACATTAAATATTTCTTCATTAATCACGTTTATTAGACATGGTTCAATTTTTACTTTTCAATATGAATATGTGTTGCTTCTTGTGTTGTGGCAGGCCAACCATGGGAAATCCCCAATGGTGTCCCCTCATGTAAATGTTAGCCTAATAGTACCTAAACATCATTAAAGTATTTTTTTTAATTCAACTAACCCAATGGGAATTGTGAAGAAGGCTTTGAAAAAGTCCAATCAAGAACTTCTTAGAGTGATAAAAATCAGACTTGTGACTAAAGAAATCAAAGCAATAATTGGTGACTTGAGGAAAAAAATAGTGCAGTTCGGGGTAAGTGCCATCTTTGAAAGGTTTTACGAACTATGACGTATATTCATTTATGTTATTTTAGTTCTCTATTTTTTATATGATCTAATTAATTAAAGTTTTCTTTTTCGTAGGAATTTTTGGAGAGAACACATGTGCATGGAGTACAGGATGTAGATTTCAGTATTGGTAGTAGTGATGGTTCAACACAACATCAATCTATCGTACCAACGAGGCTATTTGACTCTCCTGACCAGAAATTCTCTTTAGATTCTATGACCTCACTGGATGTTGTAGATCAGCAGGGCCCTTCACCCACTACTACTTCACAGGATGTTATAGAGGAGAGTAGCATTGAATGTGAAAGTTTCTATCCTAAAGCAATACATGTGGTTAGAAAGGGATCATTTCCCGTTACATTATTGGCAGAGAAGGAATGTGTTCCAAAATATACCAAAGATTGTAGGTATTATTTAATTTATTTTTATTTTTTTCATGGAATTCAAAGCCACATACCTCAAACTATTTTTAATTAATGATCATATTGTTTTTGCAGGAAATAATGTTTTTTATAAGAACCTGCATGAGAAGGCGTTGGATATTTTTGTGCCCACCATTTGTACACGGTGGAATGCCCAAAATGACAAATTGAAAGATGATTTAATGAACCACATGGTTAACTTTTTTGGTGATACCTTCAACAGAAAATGTGTCACCACGGAAGCTGGCTTAAATTTGAAATATGTCAAGGAAGATTATAGGGACAATTTGCAAATTAACACTAAGTATGAGCGTCCTCCAATTGGTTCCAGAGAAGTAGTGGAAGGTGCTCATGGATGATGCAAAAAAGAAGGCATTGAGAAAACAAGGAAAGATTAATCGGCCAATTGGTTCAAGAAGGTATGACACATATCATATTTTCAATGAAAAATGTTCATTTTTTTTACTTGTAAATATATTTAAGTTGCAATATATAACATATTTGAAACCTTTCATAGGCTCCTTGATACCTCTAATGCGACAAAGGTAAGAGTAGAAAAACATGGGCAGCAAAAACTGGGCCAACGTAGATATCAAAAACTAAGAGCATGAATTGTAAGAATGAAAGGATCATTAATTGTAGAAAAAAATTTTGTAACTATTGCAAACAAGTAATTGATTTCTCGCAAAAAAAAATTATGGTGTCATGCATTGCACGAAAATGATTTTCAAGAGGCAGCCACTAAATAAGACTTGAGGCTCGGCTTCAAGTATGGTTTTCAACATGTGCTGGAATGTCGAAAAAGCTTGGGGAAAACCTCAATTTCCCCATTGATGCACACAGAAGTAAATAAAACCATTTGTGCATGTTCAATTTGCTCACATTACTTTGGACTTGAATTCTATGTTATGTCAAATTTGTATATGTGATAACTTGAAACTTCTTAATCATTGGAAACATCTTAATATGACAAATTGTTTTAATAAATGGATGGTTTCAAGCATCCCCATACCAAATCTAATTAATATCCTTTTTAAATGCTAGAAATATTGAGTTGATAATCAAATCTTTTAGAAGAATTGATATGAGCATAATCCCTAAGAGGTCCAAGCGCACCACCAACTTTTTCTCTGAGAATTGTTTGTTTTCTTCTGAAACCTGCTTTGTGATCAGTGTAGTCATGAATACCTTTATAAAGATTTTCATCATCATTATTTTTACCCTTAATTGTATCATCACCTTGCTTAAACACCCACTATTAGATGGCCTCACATCTTTGGTAAACTCAAAGTCTCTCTCTCTAGGGTTGCCATTGAGTTGTTTCCATTTTGAACCTGAATTTGCTTTTAGGATTTGTAATGGACTTAGTGAATTTATGAATATTTTCTAGATTAATGGACTCATCATCAACTATACTCTTTACTACTTTATCTAGAAATTCAAGTAACCTAATTAACAAAGTGTGGTGAGCATCTTAAGAATGTAATTATCCATTCATATATTAATAAAAAATATGATTTTTCCTTTGGAAAAAAGATCTAGACAATCAACAACATACTCCCACATCCCATTATTACAAGAATATTGGATCAACTGCACAAATACATTACATTTACTACAAGGCCTAATACGGTTGAATGCATAAACAACAAGACACTACAAATCCAATATTGACAACTATCACTTTCCAGATCAAGTCTTCATATTGACTACACCAATTGAACTCCATTGACGATTTCAAATGCATATGGTTGGTTCTTGATGTTGATCAGTGACAAATGATCAACTCACCCTTTAAAAGCAAATAAGGAATGATTCAAGTGGTCAACACCCTAACAACACTATTAGGTTCCCTTCTTCCAACCATCTCCCTCCCATTTATAAACTCTTACAATAGTTAACTCAATATTGGTTTTTCCATCTTAACTAAGTTTTATTTCTTGTTCTATGAGCCCACCACAATGCCTCCATGACTATAATTTTACCATATTATGTTTGAATTGAAACAAAGTGTCAGTGAGAATGATGGACAAGGTAGTGTGACAATAGTGTACATGAGTAAATGTGTACTTGGCCTTATGTTTTTATAGACTTAGTCATGTCAAACATATTACCAAAACAATTGAGTGTCCTCATAATAATGCCATAATTATAATGTACATGTGTAATCTATTCATGAATGATTACATTGAAAAATAAATGTCTTTTTGGTTTTTAGGGTGAGAGCAACAAAAGCAACGATTGTAGTTGTACTGAACAGGTACCACATGATGGCGGGGAGCTTCCTCATGTTGGTGGTGAGCATCCTAGCCATTCAGGTTTGTATGTTATAAAATAGAATTATTTAATATGATTTCAAATATATAATTGATGACGTGTAGTACTAAATTTTCTTCTGTAAATGGCATAACACGTACCTTCTCATGCTCAAATGGAAGAGGAACAAATGGCAGA
>LPNX010705748.1:88846-108153 GCA_001517045.1 Pseudotsuga menziesii | reverse complement strand
TATATGTCTTGGTTTTTGCAGATGATTCCCCTATCCAATGACCTCCATGCCCTAATATTTGACGTACCAAAAGTATGGTACGGGAGTGATTTCCCACACAATAAAAAAATACAGGGCACAACAACTTCAACGGGAAATGACAATGAATTAGATGTCCCCATCATGGAATTTATGAAAAAAAAACGTAGTTGTATACATTTAATATCTGTATTTGTATTATTCAATGCATAGCTTATTTTTTAATATGTGTGACATATTTCGAGGACTATGGTTATCCTCAAGGGGTTTTCTACCCCTTGCTGATTTAACCTTAGGAAGATGAGATGACCACATGAGCTTCCTTATCCAATGATGATGATTATCATCTTCCACTCTTTGCATGAGACACATGAGATGTATGACCATATACTATTGAGAAGGTCGAGTAACCTACCCTCACATTGACTTGATGTCAATGAGCCTAGTATGATGTCATGTTGCGTTGTTATGTTATGTTGACCTGCATGTTTACTTGTATGTGATGGTTATCCTTGTCGTGACTTGCGATTGACCCTTGCATGGTAATGTTGAGCTATACAACCCTTAAATTTTACCGTCCAACTTGTTGATGACTAATGTGACCCATTAGGAGGGTTATCCACCATTTTGTTGACCTTAAGATACCTCCTTAGGTTCCATCCACCATAGCGCTACCTTATATGAATTTTTTTTAGTACTTCGCTGTCGTTTTTTATTATGAGTTGGTCGTACTGTTGTGTTGCTACTATTTTTTTATTTGTGAGGGTTGGATGATCTATTTTAGGATCTTTTCCAGTTCTGGGTTCTCTCCTTTCACAGGTATGTTGGTCTAGTTGAGTCTCATGCAAGTCAGCTAACACTAAGATGTTGAATTTTGTTTAGAATCATTTTTTCTGAGGATAAGGGAGGTCTTCCCTAACATTTTATATTGAGTATATAATTGGTTCATATCTGATATATATTGCTAATGCTATATATTGTTGTCTTTCATTAACAACTTATATCTAATATAGATTGATACTGTTATTATTGTTATTGTTTTCAATACTTTAATGGTTATTGTAGCTCATTGTTTCTAGGACGTGCTGGACTTGAAGGATATTGAGGTATGGTTATTTGTTTCCGCAAAAATGACATAATTTTATTGTATTGTAGAAAACTATGCCATACTATTTTTTTTTTACATAGTGGGAGTAAAATGAAATATTCATTGACATATGATGGGCTACATTAGTGGCTTAGTCCAAGACATGCACTCAAGCTATTTTTTGCTATGTATATTGCATTAACCATTATTGGTATCATGTCAAAAATTTGTATTCCTTTGATATGGCCTTGACGATAAGCAAATCAAATAATAATATGGCCCAATCATTCAGCGTAAAGACCTCAACAGTGATACTCAACCCCAAACACAGTTAGGCACTTTCTAGTAGACTCATCACATTCATGGACAAACCCTAGATGCTGCAATAAGTCATAGTCACAGTCCAACTAGTAACTCGGGTCTACTGCTACTACAGCGACAACCTTTACCCTTTCCTTGAGTTGTTGTAGCAGACTACTTCTACCCTCTCAGTCACCCTACCGGATACTAGTAGCCTCACCCTTCCTTCTCTTCAATGCTACATCCTTGGGAATCTTCCCTAAGGCTGTTACAGCCTTGTTCATATGGGTGAAATTCCTTTACCCTCCTCTCAGTCTAGTGCAAGCCCCTTTATTACACTGTATGGCCTTTACCCATACCTTAGGGATGCCCTTACAGTGCCATCCCTCTTTACTTAAAACCTAGCTCTTGTCTTTGTGGGCCATACCTTTGATCCATGCACACAAAATAATACAATTGTTAGAAGGTCAGATATTGTTTGACACTACTACATATGAATTATTTTGCATATTCACTTATGCTTATCTAGTTATAACCTACTATTAAGTCTAGTTGGTTCAGTGCATAGAACCAGTGAGACTGGATTATTCTATTTGGCATTTTTAACAGACTTACCTAGGTCTTAAACACTATAGAAAATATTAGAAAGATATTGGAAGCCAAGAGATTTTCGTTCCAATTTTGTTGTTGTCTGTCTATGTTGTACCCTATCTGTCAACATTTAATGTTTAGATGTTATTCCAAGATGTTTGTTTGTTTCACTCGCTGAAACATGCAATATTTGTCATCCACATCTGAACATGGATCCAAGGCTACTCAAAGTTTTAGGAATGGGTCCAAGGCTTCCCAAAGTTTCAGGAATGGGTCTTTGTGTCTGATAAGTATGTTGACATTGCATATTTTTTATCTATGATGTATGTTCTTCCCTAAAACATTTATATTTTTTTTCCCATACAATTCTATACATGAATCCAAGGCTGCCCAAATTTATAGGGATGGTTTTGTGTTGGGTGGTTTAAACTCTATGTTGAAATTGGATATATACTGTCTAGGATGCTTGATTTCACCGGTACTTTTATATATGTTTTCACCCATGGTAGGTGAGTAATTGAAATAAAGACAGATATGATCATAAAGAATAAGTATACGAAGGGAGAATATATGTTGGAAACCATATAAGTTACATATTTTTTGTGTCCATACCATCAAATTGAATTAGTGTAAGTTTTTTATGGATAAGTTGTTACAGAGGTGTGCAAACTCCCATAATTTTTAAAATTGTATTATTTTTGGTTATCTCTTGGTTGCATTATCCATGTGGAAGTGACAACCACCCCAATACTAGGAGACTACATTTGCACACCTTCATAAATTCATTCAATCAATACCCATATTCAATGCTTTTCAATTCCATTGATTCAACATTTAAGCTGCCCTTAAATGCTTATTTCATCTTGGTGTGGGTTACCCATGGTCTGTTATCAGTGCCCAATAAACTACCAATAACTTTCAGTTAATCCATGCGTAAGTTATCATGCTTTGCATGTATGAGAGTTGCACTTATCTTCCCTCCATAAATTGCAAAATAAAAATTGAGAATTGTTCCACATGATTCCATGCATATGGGTTCATATATAATTTTTCCATGTTAATGAGATGTCCCGATTTTAGTTGTTTAAGAAAACTCTGTTGGAAACATAGTATGTTCCATATCCTTTTCCAACATTTTCAATCTACTAGCATAACTTATTCTCTTGCTCATTCTCCACCATGTTAGTGACATAGACCTCGGCGCCTATATGGATCCCTAACCTTTCCAAATCTAGGGTAAAATAACTAGTCTCAAATAGCTCACCAACCTCCATATGTTACCCACCAACAATGAGGACTAGTATCCTCTTTTAGTCCCCCCTATAAAAAATTGTTCATAGTTTGAATAGTTGTTGGGTGGAAATCCTTTGAAATGGGTTTATATATATATATATATATATATATATATATATATTGTATGATATATTATTGTTTCTATGTATTATTGAAGGGTGAATATATGAAATCGAAGCGTGAGAATCCCTACTAAGTTTACCATTCCCTCATGTAAATTATAGGCATATTATTTCTATTCTTGTTGGTTAGAGGGTCACCTACATCAGCCTGGATATTTACTTGTTTCTAGAGGATTGAAATTAGGGTTTTTGAGCATGCCCTTCCCTTCCGCACACTGATAGATTTCTTCCGTTCAAGTGGATGCTTCATGAAGATTTGTTGTGAAGGAATTGTTTCATCATGATAATATTTTTGAAGCTATGGTTAGAAATGGTGGCATGCTTCTCTATATCATGATTCCATAGAAGAGTTGCAACCATTGAAGAATGTGATGTTCCCTTTTTGAAAATCTATCATTTTGAGAAGCTACATTGAATTATGAGACTTGTGTGGAGCCTACATGGACACTTACATAGACCTACATGGAAGATTTACACTATGCACACTTGATAAAGACTAGTGTCTCTCTTCTCTGGTGGTACACCCCTTCTGAAATGTGGTCTCTCTCACATTTCTGGTGCTACCCAGGAATAATTTCTACTGCCCAGATTCCTGTACAGTTACCCGAGGATCTGCAGCAACTGCTCGGAATGTAAATGGGATGCCCAAGTTTGTGGATGAGCTTCTCGGTCCTATAAGGGTATTCTTGAGCTTCCTCAGGGATCCCCGTAATAGCTTAGGGCTTACCGAAGTCTGTATAAACATATTGTACCTTCCCGATCCTAAACAAGAGCTTCCTGGAGGTTAAAGTATCCTGCTAGCAGGCTGCCCGTGAAGTGTTACTACTACCTGCAGGTCTAGATAGGCCTCCCATGAGTATTTTGTTGTCATCTGAAGGAATGATTTCCCAAGAAGTGGAGAAGCTCATTCCTGCTTCCTGAGAGTCCTTTCAGCCTGCCCGTGGAGTAGAGAGGGCAGATCAAGGTCTTTAAGGTTAGTTTAGGGTAGACCGAGAGTGAACAATAACTGCCTGTGAATAGGATTAAACCCTATGGTGATTCCTTAGTTGTGTTATTATGCTTTACATGGATGAAAGAGAATGAATTTTGATGACGATGCACAAAGAAGGTGATTCCCTAGCTGCTAGGGTTTGGTTGTGGTAGAGGTATGAAGATGCCTTAGTTATTAGGTTTGTTGCTTGTAGATTGATGGAGACTGATGATGATGCCCTAGCTATACAAGGCCTCCATTCTAGGGAATAAACAAGAAAACTTATCTTCCTTAAAAACCAACGAAATCTTCTAAGGAGCAGTTCAACGTTGAATTTCAAGTGCGTGTTGAAATGAATTTGACTTGATCTTGTTTTATATCCTTTTAGTCACCTGGAAGTGGACCAAAACTCAAAAGAATAAAATAATATGATTTAGAGTGTTCCAGTTATGAGGACATAGGAGGTGATTTGCATATTCACTTACATACACACATTCTGCTAGTAAATACATTTAAGTGGAAAAATACATTTACATCAATTCTCCAAATTGAATAAGCAGTTGATTTGGAAAAATTGTTGTAGCCTGTTGAGAAATTCCCACAACCAGTTTGAAAATGCACGTTGGACTACTAAAATGCCCGCACTACCTTATAAAATGCCCGCGGGCCTCAAACATATGTATGCGGGTACAGACAAATGCCCGCAAAAATGCACAAAAGGTTGAAAAATACCCACAGGAAGCCATAGCACTGAGATGAAATAAATGAAGAAATAAATTAGCTAAAATATGATTGTAGAAATCTACATTTGTGAATGGTTGATATTACTTTTCATGGATTGTGAAGATATATGTGAGACAAATTAAATATCTTCAGACAAAGAGACCAGCAAGGTTTCAGGGGGATTAGTCTACATATTGATAGGGGGAGCAATATGGTTAGATAAATAAAAACAAATAAAGTGAAGCAACATTGTGATGTTGTCATTGATGCGTGCTTACCTTTTATGAATTTACTAGATGAATGTTGATGCATGCATTATGCGGGCATGTCCTTACATGTCACAGGCATATAGTCTTGATGTGTGGGTGCTTGCATACTTATGTGGGCATGTCCTTACATGTCATGGGAATTTCAATGATCTACTAGCATTTCAACACCTCCCACGGGCATCTTCCCACCTCTATTTCAGGAATTTTGGGGTTCAACGGGCATTTATATATTACCCTGTTGGCATGTTTAAGTAGTTGCGGGAATTTTATCTTAGTATTTCATGCATAATGCAATACTTGCAGGAATTATGTCCATTAATGCAATACCTGGAATAGGGGTTGATAGGAAGTAGGTGAAGTATTTTTTGTATAAAAACCTTACTGCAATTTATGGAGCACAGATAGGAGCAACTCTCATACACACAAAACATTATATCTTATGCTTGAAAATGAGTTAATGGATTAAATGAAAGTATTTGACTTACCAAATACATATTTGCAGGAAAAAAATATACTTATACTAGATCTACTACTGGTTTTTAACCACCTGGTTCTGAAGTTGCCTTATCCTATACTTTTCCTGATGCCTTAGTGACCTTCACCTTTGCTTATGGGTCCCGATCTCAATCTATCAATGTCCCTCTGTGTAGCTTTTGGATATGAAGGGGGTGGATAGTCTTGAGCATAAAAAAAACCCAAAGATGGGAGAGATCAAAATTGAGTTGAATCCTGACGCCCACCCAATAAAAAGTGGGTTGTAGGAAGAACTCGTACTACAAAAATTGAGTCAAACAAGAAATTGATATGTGTCTGGTGCAGCTTAAGGGGGTCACCACGCTCACAAGCTAGATTTTTGGTTGTTTCAAGGAAGGGGTTAGTTTAACAAACAAGATTTGCTTCCTCTTAGTAGTAGGATTCTCAACCAAATATCCTCGATTTTGGTTAGCGCATCTACCTCCTTTGTGTGCGGCCTATAGCTAGCATTCTGGTTGTGTCAAGGGAGGGGTCCAAATATGTCAAGGAAGGGCTTCAAGTGATATATAAATTTATAGGGTCTAAATATATTGATGTCCCTTTGGTCATTTTTGGTATTTGCGGTCTCTATAGGCCTTCCTACCCTCTCTGTCTGCGGGGACTCCCAAGTTATCATTAATTGGGAAAACTCAATGGCATGTCTAGATGTTGTGGAGCACAATATGAGTGCTGATGTTTTATCTAAGGAAGCACTTTCTCTTGAGATGGGAAAACTCTCCTATATTGAGATGTTGGATGGGGAGTCTATTAGGAGTGATACCATCCTGTTCTTTTAAGTTATGTTATTCAACATATTTGTTGTGGACTACTCATCTTTCTTAGTAAATATTCGAGTTTTTTTTAGCCTTTGACTATGCTCTATTGAATTCTCCTTTTGATGAGTTGTTTTCATGGAATATAAATGCCTTAGTTCGGGGGGATTTTCACTTTTCCCCCTAGGTGCTTCCTTGGATAAGCCTTCAGGCTCTTTATGTGCTTCTTTGGATTGTGTGTAGTGTCTTTTTTGTGCTGGATTGAGGCTTTCTTTTGTACACCCTTTGATGATGGGTTGTAGGATACTTTTTTGACATAGACTGGGTACTTTGTATTGACAAAAGTATAAGATATAAGATATTTTTGAAATTATTGAAACCAATAGAAAATGTAATTTTGTAGTTATAGAAAGTGTCTGTTTTTTTTACCAGTTGGCCTTCCATGATAAATTTTTGTTCTCTATATCTTGCTAATTGTGTTTGTTATTTATTATTTTAAAAGTGATTAAAATTGTGAAAAAGATAACAATACTTATTCAGCCCCCCCTTTCAGTGTTGTCCAATATTGTAGAATTTACATGATTATGGTTATTAATGTTTTTGTTTTCATTACTTTAATTATTATTAATGCAGCTCTCTATTTGATAATAATGTGCTTATTAAAACAATTAATATACATATTTTTATTTTTTTACAATTTATATGCGAAATGTTTGTTCACTTTGTTGCATAGCTTATTTTTTAATATATCTGACATCTTCTGAGGACTATAGTTATCCTCAAGGGGTTGGCCACCCATTTCTGAGTTAACCCAAGGAAGATGAGATGACCACATGAGCTTCCTTATCCAGTGATTATGATTATGAGCTTCCACTCTTTCCATGAGACACATGAGCCGTATGACCACATACAGTTGAGAAGGTCATGTAAACTACCCTTATATTGACTTGATGTCCAAACTGTCATGTCCTTTTTTCCATATCATCATCCTTTGTCATCAACCTTTATATTCCTTTTTCAATGTCATCATCCTTTGTCATCAACATCCTTTTTCCTTTACTGTTGTACCCGTCATGGGAAGCATGAGCCTATAAAGTAGTTCACATAAATTTATTTCAGAAAATACCTACAATGTAGATTCCTTAGAGTGGTTAATGTTGACAATGATGTTAAAACATAGAAAAAGCAAGCAAAAATGGTCATGGTTCCATAGTATAGAATTATTATGGCAAAATGTTCATGGGTCCTTCCTTATTTCACATATGTGCAATTTCCCTTGTACTACTTCCTTATTCAATTCCCTATATACATGTGTAAAAGTAATGTGAAATAATTTAGAAGTTGCTTCTTTGATATGAGTATCCAAGGCCCGCAAAGATATAATTCCCCCCTTCATGTTTTGATTTGGAAAGTACTTTCCAATGAGCTAAGTGAAACCTAACCTTGTCCTATTTTATGTGTTACAAGTAGTCAAAACACAACCTCTAAATTTTATTCTGTATCACTTTGGGACAATGAGAAAGTAATAACTAGTAAACATGAATTTATTTGAGAACATCATTAACAATAGTCATTCTTCTTCCACATGATATCCACATGTGATACTAGAAATGCATTCGATGTTCAATCCTTCCTATCATCCAACCTCGATCATGCATGCTATATCCAAGGGATTTGAGAACAAATCCAAGGTACTTCAATCCATCATG
This sequence comes from Pseudotsuga menziesii, assembly GCA_001517045.1. Classification (NCBI taxonomy): domain Eukaryota; kingdom Viridiplantae; phylum Streptophyta; class Pinopsida; order Pinales; family Pinaceae; genus Pseudotsuga; species Pseudotsuga menziesii. Next base: position 99,785 of record LPNX010705748.1, on the reverse strand, counting down.
AAGTTCATCCCTCTGAAAAAGTGAAGATTTGTAGTACTACACCTATGATGCCATGATCAAGCATATAATTGAATAAAATCAAAGACTTATGGAAATTCATCTCCATCCAAGTGGTCATACAATATAGTTGAAGAATATCTTTATAAGATCATGCTTCCCATAACAACTTTAGTTGTACATGTCAAGTGTTTAACTTTATCATTGAAATTCCCATTTCATGTAAGGACATGCCCGCATAATGAATGTATCAATAGTCATCTAGTAAATTCATAAAATGTAAGCATGCATCAATGACAACATCACAATGTTGCTTCACTTTATTTGCTTTTATTTATCTAACCATACTGCTCCCCTATCAATATGTAGACTAATTGCTACCCGTGAAACCTTGTTGGTCTGTTCATATCAAGATATTTAATTTATCTCACATATATCTTCAGAATCGATGAAAAGTAATATCTCACAAATGCAGATTTATGCAAACATATTGTAGCTAATTTCTTTCTGCACTTTACTTCATCTATTGCTATGGCTAGTTGTGGGCATTTTTCAACCTTTTTTGCATTTTTGGGCATTTTTCTGGACCTGCATGCATATGTTTGAGGCATGTGGGAATTTTATAAGGTAGTGCGGCCATTTAATCAGTCCAATGGTCATTTTGAAACTAGTTGTTGGGAATTTCTCAACAGGATGCAGACATTTTTTTAAAACAACTGCTTATTGAATTTGGAGAATTGATGTAAATGTATTCTGCAACTTCAATGTGGTAATATTTAACTAGCTGCGGGCATTTTTACTTTATTTCCCTGTGGGCATTTTTATTTCTCTATTACCCTATGGTAATTTGTAACTAGTTGCGGGAATTTTTACTCTCAAGTGCGGGCATATTTGAGGCTTGAGGATATTATTGAGGCTTGCTTGGAATTTGTCTTCTCCACATGCGGGAATATTGGGGACCCTGCGTGCATTTTAATGACATCTCCTTCACTCATGCAGGAATTTTTCTTCTTCCTATGTGCATTTTTCTGATGCTTGCCCGCAAGTATTGCAGTATGCATGCAAGACTAAGATAAAATGCACACAGCTAGTTAAACATGCCCACAGGGAAATTTTCAACCTTTTGTGCATATTTGCAGTCATTTTCCTTCCATATGGAGCATTCTTTACATCAGCGGGGAAGATGAGCCAAAAATTGTTTTGAATACTTGTTCTATACTTTGCAAGACCTATCCACATCAGTTGATTTCTACATTCTTTCACTCTTGCGGTCACCTTAAGAGCCCTCATTAGGTTCCATCCACCATATCGCTACCTTATATGACTTTTTTTGGAGTACTTTGTTGTCGTTTTTTATTGCGAGTTGGTCGTAGTGGTGTGCTACTACTGTTTTTATTTGTGAAGGTTGGATGATCTATTTTATTGTCTTTTCTAGTTCTAGGTTCTTTCCTTTCATAGGTATGTTGGTCTAATTGAGTCTCATGCAAGTAACCTAACTCTAAGAGGTTGAAGTCTGTTTAGAAGCATTTTTTCTGAGGATAAGGGAGCTCTTCCCCAACATCTTATGTTGAGTTTATAATTGGTTCAGATCTGATATATCATGCTACTGTTATATATCGTTTTCTTTCATCAACTTAGATCTGATATAGATCGCTACTGTTATTGTTTTAAGTACTTTAATGGTTATTGTAACTCATTGTTTCTAGGACATGTTGGACATGAAGGATATTGAGGTATGGTATTTCTATGTTGGACATGCTTGTCTCGTTCTTTTAGCTTTGAGTTGGAATATTTGAGAAAAATAATTATAAAATACAAATGAGTTGAATCTACCTAAGAGTTTGCAACTTTTCTCAAAATGAGCTGAAATGTGCATTAAACATTTTTATGTATCTTGTGTCTTTAGAGTGGCACCTTGTGTAGTTAAGTGAAGTGAAATATAAAGAAGGTCATGCTCCTGGTATAGGACTAGGATGGGGTGCTACTGATGGTGGATTTTTCTCGAGGTAAGTGATTTTGAATTTTCTACTTATTGAATTGAACATGAACAAGTTGGCTTGGAGTAGCAATAAGTGAAATTTTTGGGCACATTCGGAGCGTTTCTGAGCAACAAAAAACAATAAAACACCATGTGAAAGAGAAAATTTCAATTTTTGTTATAGAGAGCCCAAAATCAATTACTCTTGTGCTTTTTATTCCTCCATTTTATGAGTTTTGTTCTTCCATTCTGGTTAAAAAAATATTTCTCTCAAAATAAATGTTTGTGTACATGTTTTTGTTCCATGCATATATAGTTTCATGCTACCAATATGGTGTCCATAGTTTTTCTTTGAAGCTACCCTTCTTATGCCACTACCATGGAAGAATAGGTTGCGACTTGTTTCCTTTTGGTAGTGGCTTGGATTTGGATCATATTTACTTAGATTTTGTCTCTTGATAGTTATGAACTAAGGACTCAACCATTTGAACAACAAATTGCTACACACCAATGAACCATACAAACTATCCTTTCAAATTACACCTTTATGATGCCATTACCAAACCCACATTGCTATACACTTCCCAGATCTGGAGGTCAATCCTTCTTCCGTCCAACTAAGCCAAAATTGAGGGTCCAATAGATTATGTCATCCACAAGTCCTTGTAAAATGATATTTCCACAAGACATCATCCAAGATGTGTTTGGTGTACATCCTGTTACTACCTATATTGCATGGGTGTCCACCAAGGAGTTCTGATGCTTTCTAGGCATAAAAGAAACCTATGGCATCATTCTAGGCATTAATTTCTCAAATCTTAGCAGCCCTATGTGTGTGAAATAGAAGCAACAAGTTTGATCCCTCAAGTCTGGGAAAAGATGGGTGTGAAAGCAACCTTAATTCTCCATGATTGTGTATCTAATAAACAATTAAGAGCATCATTTTTAAATTTGGGTTAATTTCAGCAGTATTAGGCCTAATTCATAATTCTAGGTTGAATTTGAGGATTAATTTCCAATTCTGAGCACCCATGCAGCAGTGTGTGAAAGTTTTGGTCACATTGGGAGCATTTCTGAGCATCAACAAGCATTAAAACACCTTGAATCAACAATAAAACATAGGCATATCCCAATCCAAGAAACTAAGGAAACATATCTTAACTTCTTGTACATGAAAGAGCAGCCATAAATCCATAGATCAAAGTGACCCTGTGTTTAAGGCAACGTCAAGAAGTTATATATATATATATATATATATATATATATATATATATATATGTGTGTGTGTGTATGTATGTATGTATGTATGTATGTATGTATGTATGTATGTATGTATGTATGTATGTATGTATGTATGTATGTATGTATGTATGTATGTATGTATGTATGTATGTATGTATGTATGTATTCTCTGAATAAATTATATGTTTTGGCAACCCAGAAGGTGATTTTGTGAGCGATGATTCATACCTTGGAGCATAGTGTTTAGTCCTTTTATTCCATCCAATGGAGATGCTACCATTAGGAGACATCTCGAATCTATCCCATCTAACGAAAAATCGAGTGTTCAAACTTAAGTTATTCACTGCTGAGCATGATAATGACATTTCTTCTAGGATGGGAATGGTTCAAACTTCATATTCTGAGGTAGCATAACATACAACTAGTATAACTTGCTAATGGAAAATGCAATTCATACTCAACAAGTTTTGCTACTATGTAACATATGATGCAATTTGTTTTTTGCTACAACCAACTAGGTTTCCCATACAAATTCCCTTCACACTTAACAAGGGAACTTACAGAACGTTGGCAATTAAAGGGATGCATTTCAACAAAGCAGAATCTGCCAAGCATGATCTACCAATTAATGAAAATGGTAGAGGTAACAGATTAGAACTAAGCAGGCTTTCCTATAGTTTTATTCGATGTACTCTCACAAAATATCTTGGGAAATGCGGCTCTGCTTTTAGCTCATTGCAGAGAAAGAGTTCCAGTATATTGCCCAGATTTAGCTTGCTTGCTAAGAGTGATTTTATTTTCCACTTGAGTCAAAGGCTATCTCTTTTCTGAGCCAAATTCTCTTTGTATAGTAAATAATGTTGCAATGTTTTTACCTATAATAATTTTTGTTGTGAGTGTGTGTTTGACTATGTAAGTGTAACCAAGACTTCTTTAGTGAGCACTTAATTTTGAAAATGGTTTTTTACACTAAAAAGGTACAATTTCAACATCAAATGGTGTATCCAAGGCCAAAATTCTAAATGAGGAAGTCACATCATACAAATATCAATCATTTATCTATTACTTTGAATAACTAAAACTAGCATTGCTAGTCCGTTTCTTGGACGCAACTAAAACTGCACAAATAGACACAATTGCAAAATTATGGAAGTGGCAAGTGCAGACCTTTCAAACCATGGTAAGAACATGGGCACGTAGTAAACATGGAGTTAGGTTTGAGTATTGAGCCTCACTTGCTAAAAAACAAGTTTCAAAATGAAAATTAATACCAAGATATCCAGCATGTTTACTACATACAACAAATCTGGGACCATCCCATGTGTATGTAGTTGGAAGAGTAAATTTTAATTTTTATTCGTTGTATTTATCCTTTCTATAATTGACATCATTGCATGGCTTTGTTTTTAATCTTCTTGCCACATTGTGAATTGTGATCACTATATATGTTATCCTATACAGTTTCGAGGAGGACATTTAGTCTCTAATACTTGTTGCCTACCAACATCATTGTAAGAGCCTAGAGGTAGGCCTAGATTTGAAGTAGAGTAATGAATTCATTTTAAAGAACAGTAATATTGATATTTATATATGTCTACCTTTGTAGTCAAGAAGTTTGAATATCAACCTTATAGTATGGAGGATGCATTCACATGTGGAATGGTGTCATGGTTAAGGAAACTTGTTGACTTGTATTTGGAAGAGGAACCATCACCTTATGTTGGCACCCTACTTATGTGGAAAGAGATCCTTATTTGGAGGACCTTGAGACTTTGTTGGTGACTCTTCACAATTTTCATCTTACTTGGAGTATCTTGAGACCACATTATATCTAGAACACAGCTTTAGAGAAGTTAGTACAATATTTGTTGTGAATTCTATATTTTTTTTAAATACATAGAGAACATCATTATAGCGACAATCATTCGTCTCTATGCCAAAATACTGGTGTTGTTATAGAGACACAGTGGCATTGCTATAATGACGAAACAGTGTTTAGTCGCTTCTTAGTTTTGAAAAACTGTCGTCACTATAGCGATGCATTGACGTTTCTATAGCGACAACTAGACACCTCTATAACGACGATAGACCATCGCTTCAGCGACATAAAATGAATTAGTCGTTTCTTAGTTGCAACATACTTTAGTGACTATAGAGACGCATTGACGTTGCTATTTCAACCATTTTACGTCTCTATAGCGACAAGTATACGTCACTCAAGCGACGCAATATGACTTAGTTGCTTGATTTTTCCTCAATCTTTCATTGCTATAGCGACTCCAAGACGTTGCTATAGCAACTCCAAGACATTGCTATAGCAACACATTAATGTGGCTATAGCGAAACATATAGGTTTTTGAAGAAAATGCCACACTCACCATGTGTCATCTCTTTTATGTCGCTATAGTGACGGAATGTTGGAAGTGTGACTACTGCGGCGATAATTTTTCCATAAAAATATGGGCTCCTATTTGTCGCTATAGCGACACAGCAATGTTGTTATAGCGACGATTTTTTGTGGGAAAATGTTCACATGTACCAGTGAATCGTGAAAAGAATCCTCCATACCTCTAATCTGGAAAATCTAGAGGCACCATTGAAATATACCATGAATGAGACATTAATGCTTATGAGGAGAAAATTTAATGGCTCTTATCGCACAAATATCTCCAAGTGCACCCATTGCATCCTTTTTTATAGAGCATTCTATTGACGTTGAGTATTTCCTCCTAAATCTAACAATGAGCCACTCATGACCCTCAAAGCTAAAGCTCTCGATCGCCATGTATTTTGGGAAACTGGTTTACCATCTCCATAGTGAACCGCGTAATTTAGAAATAATGTCCCCTTTTCAATGCACATTTCGATGTGAATTGCATAGGTATTTTGTGCATAAACTAGTAAAATTTCCTGACAATTCTCTGTCCCCTTCAACATAATTCTATGAGAATTCTTTTACATCCACTTCCCTAAAATTTGAAATGATTAAGAGAGAGGTAGTCTCTGGAATCTCCTCCTCCCAATTTGTTTCTAGTAGGTTCGAAGCTAGCGATGTCTCGTCATCCCATGGCCCCTCTTTTGTTGATGAATGGGTTGCAGTAGTTATTTATCAAAAGACTAAGAATACACATAGGAAACTTATTGGTGTTTCATACGCCAAATTATTTTCAAACAAATCCCCATGCAATATTTGGTCCTGAGGTCTAGCCCATCACTTAGTCCCCAACACATTTGTGTTCCCTAAGTTTGTTTAGCTATGTGCATAGAACTTTAACCCCATTACAGTCATTGTTACAACCATAGATGGTCATATTGTTTTATTCCATATAGTTGTACCATTCATCTCCCACATGCTAGGCACCAACCCTGGGAATGATGTTCTCTCTCAAGATACAAAGGTAGAAAAAGACAGAAAAATGAACCAGGCTATCCAAGCCAAGATTTCTTATTGCCTTAATTCTAACCAAGGAAATGAAGAAGTCCCACAAATTCCCTGGAGGTTTAATATTTTCTCATTTTGGGCATAGGACATGCCCACTTCCTTCACGCTAATTCTAGGTCGAGAGTCAGATGAGGTTAATTGATGAAGGGATGGAAACCCTTGTTGACATGTTTAACTCCTTCCATTCCCCTGATTTTAATTTTTCTAAAGTTGTAGCCACTGGGATGAGGTCCCATTTAGCAAAATTTTCAGCGACGGTAGTTTTTAGGTATCCCTCCTACCTTCTATATCTTTAAACCTTTTACTAATCTCAACGGCTTGAGGAATTGAGGCATTTTCAAGTATCCTCTATTAGGATAAGGAGGGGTTTCCAAAAAAAATATTTGATTGGATCCCATGGGTAAAGATAGGGTAAAATGAATCCTCCTAGTCCCGATTTGTATTAGATTCCATATATAGGTCATTTACGTTGATAACAGGGAGAATACCTAAGAGAGTTGCTAAAGAGACTGTTACTTATAGGTAGGAGAGACAATAAAAATGGGATATTTATTTTTGGAACCAAATTATAATATAATTAGGTTGTATGGAAAAGAGTAGGAACCTCATAGGTTGCCTCTATTGCTCACCACTAGGACTGTCTTGCTTGAGTATATCAAACATATGATGGAGGTGGACATCTTACATTTTGTTAAATCTAGAAATAAAGGTAAGATCACCTTTCCCATAACCATGGGAGGATATTTTATGAGAGACAAGAGGGGTATCAAAGAGGTATTCAAAACTTTAAAAAGGTTAAACCTGGAATTGGATCAACCATAGATTTATGAATCATGCCTCCTAATAGCGAAGGAGAAGGGGAGGAAACTCCCAAATCCAAAAGACCATGAGTCCAGGCCCAAAATTGAGAAATTATCCAACAAATATACGTTTGAATAGGATGAGAGAATTATTAGAGGAGAAGCAGATCCAAACATAATATCTAGTCAATATTTTCCATCTGCAACACCCAATCCCTCAAATCCTCCATCATATAATACCTTCTACAAGCCCAAAAGAGATATAGTGACAAAAAAGAGATGGATTTTAGGATCCCACCCAAGAAAGATACAATGAACTATTCCAACATGATTTCACCAAACATAAGAGAGGGGCATGATAGAGGATGTGTAAATACCTTGGGAAAGAGGAGGCCCCATATCTTATCATTCCTAAAGACACATATTTTGACAAACTCTATGGTGAACATCATGAATATGACAAAGATAATATCAAGATGAGGGGCCAAAATCCTCAAGAATAAATAGGGGAGGTTATACGAGTGTTAGAGATCAAGAATGGTGGACAAGGGGATGGGAAAATATCTTTAGAATTGCACATTCTTCCTCCCCACATGGAGGTGGTTCCTTATCATAAGGAACTCCTCATCATGAAAGCTATGGGTTTTAATCTTGAGCAATCGTTTGGAAAAGGGGGGAAAGGAATTGAATACCCAATTCATCTCAAGAGAAGGCCACCTAAATTAGGACTTGGAGATGATTTTAATACACCAAGAGATGAGATAATAGAGCTATAACAAACATTTCGACAAACATCAACTAAAATTCCCTAGGAAAATCCTACCATTAGAACCTATCTAACCATAGAGGATATAAGGTAGTCAGTAAGAGAACTTGATGAACAGATCCCAAAACAAAATTAGAAATTTAATTCTTCAAAGGTCTGTCCAGGGATGCAATATCAAAGGGGATTATACCTCACCTCTATGATGGAAATGGGGACCTCTACAAATAAATAGACTACCAAGATATGTTGAATACTAAAAGAAATCAAGAGCATAAATTTGAAGGATTTTAAGAGACCTTGAAAGGGACAACTATCGTCCAACAACTTTCTAGGGAGTTTGACCTCTTAGCCAATTTAAAACTCGCTTTCAAAAATTTTCCACCCATATCCTATGAAAATTTTACCAATGATGAGATGAAAATGAATTCAATGAGATCCCATAAATATCCCATTGGAAAAAACTGGCATCAAACTGCCAAGTATCACAAAGTAGTCCTTCCATGTCAAGGTAAACCTTCCACAATAATGCATACATCAAGGCAAGTTTCTCCACAATAGTTCTCCACTCAACAAGGTTAAAAGTAACTAAAACAGTTAGGAAGTTGCAAAGCAAGAAACAATATCCTTACATAGAGGAAAAACAATTAGTAGTAGAAAGGGACAATTTGAGAAGCCAAAGTAAAACAACGTAGTTTCAAGAAAGAGGGTAATTTCACACAAGCAACATCAATATTCACCCCCTCCTATTAAAGAGAAATTCGCACCCCAGTAGGGGTTATATGGCATTATTTGGAGATAGACTCTCTGGAGAGCTGCAGGATCATATTTTGTCAAGACTAGGCAGGTTGTGCATAGCAAAATTGATCCATGAGATTCAGGTCTCAATTTTATGCCATCCTATAACAACTTCCCACTATTATTGTAATTTGTCTTATGTAAATCCAAATCCTCTTCAGTCTATGCAATTTTTCTTGATATCAAAAAATCTTTGAGCAACCTACTTTTCTACCATTTTCATGGCATGGAGGTTTTGGATATAAGATGATGATCTCATATTTCATTTGCATGACCCATTTTCTTCATAAATGTTTATATGTTTTAATAGTAAATGAAATTTTCAATTACTGTTTAATTCATGAAGGTTTTAGATGTCATTACATGTGCTTCAACAAGATTTAAATTACTTGTGTATAAATTACTAAATTCTCAAATGGTCGGTACATTTTTTGTAAATTGGAGCTGCGAGATTTATCCTTGAGGATACCTCACATGTTTCAAATTGTTCCATATTCCCCTCCACTCAGCTCCTAATACATTGAGTATTAAATGCAAACTTGGCAAAAACATTTACAACAAGAATTCTAGTAAGTCAACTTGTCACTATGTCATGAACATTTGCAATACTTAAATAAAATAAAGAAAATATTGGGTCAAAAAATATTGAGCTATAAATCTAAATAAATTGATTTATATCATTTCCTGGCCCATAAGTCCATAGCAATCTAGAACATCTTGAGGGACAACATAGGGCAAAGAACTTTTTGATACGTAGCTTTGGCATTACGTAGGCATGAGACGATGCAATGTAATATATGAGAATACCAACTCTTTGTCTGTCAATAATTTAGTAATTGACATTATGTACATGGCAATTTATTGCAAACATAACCAATCATGTAGTCATTGTTTTACCTAATTTAATACAGTTTGTTTCCAACCGCTAAATATACAACAACATTGTTGGCCTAAAAAAGACAGAGGATAGAACAAAAAGAAAAGCGAGTCTTATTAAGCGCTTAAAAGCAATATTTGAAGTAAATATTTTGTGGATATGATTTCATTTTAGTAAGTTTTTTAACTATTATTGAGATTCAATAAAATGTTTATAACAATACCAGTGATAATTTTATTAGGGAAATTGTGAGCTCAAAAATGGGATTAAAAAAGAAAAGTGCTATCAAAATCAACTTTAAAAGAACTACTCTCATTTTAAAGAATAAAATCATGAGATAGCTTTGGTTGAATTAAAAATATTTATTTGTCAAATTAGTATATAATATGTAATTTAAAACTTTTATTTAAAAAGTAAAACATCATTTGAAAGAGAGAATACGATATTGTTAAAAACAAATGCATGGACCAAAAAGTCAAATGCATAAACTACTAAATGGACATGTAAAACAAATGTTAGGTGGATACTGAATGTGTCAATAATAATTGATTTATTGATTAATAAAGTTATTTTTATAAATAATGTATTTTATAAACAAGTGGAATAAGCAACAAAGTTGCTTAATACCTGCCTCCTAAGAAGAGATTGAAAATATATAGCAATAGGATAATTTTGCTATAAAAATATATGATAAAACAAATATAATTACAATTTGAAAGAAATTAAAACAAAAATGAATTAAAAAATGTCCATTTAAATACGATATAGGTTATTGCAATGTAGCATAAAACAAGCATATTCAAGCTTCCTTACATACTTCTAGTAATATTCTTGACTTATGTTATAAAAATATGCAAGTTTCTTTATAGACTAGCATAAATAGGAAATGAGAAATAATAGCTTATAAGACTATAAATTAATATCATTGTTGTGAGAATAGTTTATTTATATTTTATTATAAATTTATAATGTTATACAAATACGCAAGTTTTTTTTATAGACTAGCATAAATAGGAAATGAGAAATAATAGCTTATAAGACA
>LPNX010705748.1:5162-88484 GCA_001517045.1 Pseudotsuga menziesii | reverse complement strand
TTATGATCGCAATTTGGATGTTTAATAAATACAAAATTGTATTATAAAATTTGGATAGTTTAAGAAAGAAATATAAATAAAATAATATTTTTTGATAATTTTCAATTATATTATAAATCTAGTTATCTAACATTCTATTTGCTATAAATATTGAAATGACAAATTTTATCTGGTTTTGATACTTTTCCATTTTCCAAATAAAAAAATAATATAAAAAATTATAAAATGACATCCGTACCAAATAAATGTAAGTATATCATTTATATTTAATTAGTTTTGGATGTGTAAGTGAAATATACTAGTACTAGTGACATCCATATTTAATTTGATATAAGTGATCACATAAATGGAAAAATCTAAAAACCTAGTTTCTCCGGCTCGTTAGTGTTTACTTTAGATTATTTTTTCAAAATAAGTTGAAATTTGATACTACAACAACGTAGATGAAGTTTGGGTTGATTGGGGCCGATTGGATTTCGTGGCAGTGTAGAGCCTCATAATCTATTTAAGGCTTTGCTTTGACTAACTTGTCCTCTCCTCTGTCCTCTTTAAATATTATATATATTCAACTAGAATGAGAATAATCACAACACCCTATATATTTAGCCTTACTCTTTTCTTAGCTCATGAGCTTCATTGTGATTCCCAGAAAATGGGTAGAGTACCCATTCTAAAAGTAGGTTTTTTTAAAGTGTGACACAATGAAAATTCAAAAGAAGTAATAAGAATAACCAATTCTAAAAGTAGGTTTTTTTTAAAGTGTGACATAACTAAAATTCAAAAGAAGTAATAAGAATGAGAATAAATTAAAAAAATATACAAATAAAATCAGAATAAATTTAAAAAAATCCAAACCATATTGTAACATTAAATTTTAATATTTAAATCAATTCATATAATTTTAATGGATTATTATTATTTTTATTAGTGAGATATATATATATATATATATGATTATTAACTCATTTTTATTTTAAAAATGGGAAGTACAAGCCATTTAAATCCATTCATTAAAAGATTATTATTATTTTTAAGAAATAATATCACATTTTCAAACTTACAATTGTATTTTATGAATTTGTACTAAATGAAATGCCTTTTTCAAACCTAAAAGCCCATTGTTATGATTTCAATCATAGTAGAGCCTCAAATTGATTTTAAATATAAATTTGAAATGACTTTTCCTTTTAGTATTAAAGTCAATTGTATAATTATTTGTAGTTGAGAAAAATTAAAATAAGTTAATGAAATAATCTTTGCACTTATATTGATGTTCCACTCAAGTGATCTTTCCTCTTACCACTAATGTTTCACTATTTTATATCTGTAAATTGAAACTCTTTCAGTTCATGAACGTAAAATGGGAGTTTCATGTAGTGTAATGGACTTGACCCAGTATTTGGCATGGATGCTAACCAGATTATTTTTTGTAAAATTGTGGATTTAATTTTTTTTACTTTTTCATCCAAGTTGAGAAAACAAACCAAAAAAAGATGAGAATGTCAATAAGAAGAAAAAATTACATTAAAAAAAATTCAATAAAGTTGTTTTTTAATGTATGTGGGTGGGTCATATGTATATGTAAGATAGAAAATATAACAAAAATGGTGGAACTAAATCCAACTTCAACCAATAAGTTTTGAGCAAAAAAATATGTTGTTTGTAATTTAATAATAAATAAAGCACTACAAAATGAGTTTCATAGGTTAACAAAAGTTTAAAATAAAAAGCACTAAAATTTTCAAGGGATGGTAATTTATTACTTAAAAAAAACATGCTTCAATTTTTAATTCCAGTTTTAAAAAAACACATGCTGAAATATTTATTGTATCCACACATATTAGAGTATTGTATAGTGAAAAGAGATTAGCGTTCTTCTTCTCCAATTTGCTCTGCAAGTATATCAACCAGAATTTATCTATTTAGTTAAAGCGTTATCCTGGTTTTAATCAATGTAAGAATAAATGCTGGTGGTCGACTGGTACTGGGAAGAACAGATAACGAGATTAAGAATATCTAGAACACTCATTTGAAGAAACGTCTGGAGCCGCAGAGTGATGGACCCATGCATTCCTCTTCTTCTACGGTGCCCACATTTTCGGTGTTAAGTTTGTCTAAGTCACTTGTGATGCAAAATTCTCATTTAGATCATGATTTTTGACTCCTTTCTAGTTATTCACCTAACGATTATGGTTGAATGCAGAGAACCGAGAATAATTGTGTCCAAGCCTGGGAGTAGGGGCTCAAATAGAACATTCTGAATCGACACATACATTAAGTTTATGTAAGTATTCAAGCATGAACCAACACAGGCGATAGATACACAGAATGACTATATACAGATGTTATTAAACATCAAGAACAACTTGCTTATAAATCATGGCCGCCATGGCTATGCCAGAAGCCAAAAATCTTTGTGCCACCTGTTGTTGATCACGTAGCCGCCGATACCGCTGCTCTGCTTCCTCACGGCCAATGCCAGGAATTCCCTGTTATCAATGCAATACTTTATCAGCTCCTCCTTCTTGTTCCGCAAAAACCTGCAAAACTATTTTGTGCAGTAACCATCGATCCCAAAATATCATCACATGGATTCATAATTTTTTATCCATACCTTCGCAATAAGGAGGGTTTTCTCTGACCGAGTATAAGGATCGAAGCTTGTAGTTTCTTGTCCCAGGACACAATTGTACTGCCCTTTCCTCCTTGCATTACCACCACTTCCACTTCCACCTGCAGATTTTACAAAACCAGATTTGAAATTACAAAGCCATTCCCATGGCCAACTAAAATATATGCAGGAACCATTTTTTTTTCTAATTCACAATATAAAATGCAAGAGCGTCCTATGCTGAAAATCAAACTCCCACGGGACAAAAGCTCAATCGACAAGACACAGATCAAAGATCATGAATCAAGAACCAAGATTCAAGATTAAAGATTAAAGATCATTAATCATTGATCACTGTCACTGTTACCTCTGGCCTGCGTGATCTGCAGAGCACCCGCATTAAGTTGACAAGATCGCATCCCTGGGCATAACGGTGCCTACTGAGGTCCGGCTTGCATTTAGAAGTGGTTTTACAGGAATCAAAAACATAAAGCAACGCGAGTGTATTGACGCTGTTGAGATGGTGGCAAAGAGCCCATAATGTGGCAATCTTGGACTCCCCAGAGCCATCAACAACCACCATCACTTTCTTCCTTGTTATATCATCGACTCCATTAATGATGGTTACCTGTGCTGAGTCGTCCCAATCCCAACCCCATTCGCAGTACTATTCATTGTTCAGAGTAGTTTCTTCTGTCACGCATGACTTGGGAACTCTCTTACTCCAGGTTCTTGAAATACTGCTACTGCACGAATCTCTTCTTCTCAGCTGTCGTCCCGCATTTCCTCTTCACAGTTATTTGGAACGATGTGGATCGTATGGATACATAAGCTATTATACGTAAACATACGTGGAAAACGTTGGTTGGGTAATCCATATGTCACGTGGAAAAAAATAATTAACATTAAATTATAAAGAGTTGGAAATTTAATTAATAATGAATTGACCCACACTGATGTCATAGTTGCCACTTGTCATCTGAAAACCAGATACCAAATTCCAAAGCTGGCATCATCTTCTATCCACAAATCAGCTGTTTACAAAAATAGTTTTTTAACAAAATAAAAAAAATATTTTACAAATCCCTAAGTCATACTTTGCAAAACAGATTTTAATTCTTTATAACTGCATCAAAAGACACCAACTAATACCAAAGTCAAAAGAGTTTGACTTGCAATCGATTGCAACTCAGCAGGTATAATAACTTAATTTATAAAAATGTACTAATATAGGTAGATATTTATATACATAAATAGTTAGGTTTTAGTTTTAATTAATATAAAATACATTTTTATAATGATATCTAATCTATTTTATAAAATATTGAAATATAACTTAGATTTATATAATGAATATATTTTTAAAATAAATTTTAATTAATACATATAAATTTATTTTATCTTTCAAATTTAAAGGTATAAATATTTTGGATATTAAATCAAAATTAACATTATTAAATTAAAATTGAAATTATAAAATATTTTGAATTTTTTTTGTAATTTAAAATTATAAATATTTTGAATATTAAATAAGTTATATTTAAAATATCAAAACTGATATACTTTAATTTATTTGATAAATGCATTCCTTTATAAGTATAAACATCATATTATATTCAAAAACAATTTATGTATTGAAAAGTACTTACTTTGCTAGCATCAAAAAGAAATGTTTTTTTATTGATTCTATTTTATGAGTGCATTACTTTATAAGTATATTCATCATATTATAATAAAAATTAATTTATGCTTTAAAAAATACTTTTACTTTCAATCACATCAAAGAATGAATTTTTATCGTCTCTTAGTAGGCCCATTTTAGACCTCAAAATTGTCTTAATGAGAAAAGAGGAACAAACAAATTTACCAACATTGACTAAAAAATAAAATCATGGAAAATATTTTTTCTCGAACCAATGAATTAATAAATTTATTATATTTCCCACCTCGTATTTATAGGTTATGTTCTTCTATTTGGTATGGGATCAATAGCTAGGGGACATGACTTGAGATGGAATTCAAAAAATAAATTGGGAGGAACCTAGATGGTTTTATCTATATCAAGACTAATATGAAATCAATGCACACTTCTTCTATGAATGCCCCTTCTCTGTTCAAGTTTGGAAGGATGTGGATACTTCATTGAACTTACAAAACTTGAAGAATAAAGGATATATCTTGGAGAACTTCAAAGAGTGGCTTGTGAAAAAGGGCCTCAAGCAATTCAAAGTTATTCCTTATCTTTTACTGTGGAGGATATGGAAATTAGCCAGATATGAAAGGATTTTGGAAGATAGGCAGGTTTATATCTTTCAAGTGTCATCTAAAGAAATATATCTTTTTCCTTTCTTCCAGGCTACTCAAAAAGCTCTAAAGGATAAGAAAATAATTCATCCTTAGATAAATAAGACCTCCCTTCAAAGTTCTTTGATGGGGCTAGTCAAAATGAGGGATGAAGTGTGAGTTGGTTATGTCAATATATTTGATGATCATTATTATGCTCCCCTCAGATATCTCCCCTTGGGTATGTGCAACAAAGTGTTTTACTATCCTTAATCATTTCAAGCAAGAAGGTGAGTTTGTTCCAAAAAGATTCATAACCCCCAAGGTGATTGATAAGGAATTTGATTGGGGTTATTTTTACGGGGAAACTCATGGACATCCTTTAATGGGGGTTGTGAGGGAATTCTATATTTTGTATATTCATGTTGGGTTAAATTCTCAGCGAGTTAAAACACATTAAACACGTTATTTATGACATGTCATAATGGAAGAAGGAATATTCAGAGGTTGAGAAAATAAAAACTATTATGACATAAGATCATTTACGTGTAGCCCCAAGAGTTAGCTCAATCGGTTGAACACCCGTCGCTAGGCCTCTCGATATAGAGGTCACGGGTTCAACTCTCATTGACGCCCTTGGGGTTAGGCATGAAGTGTGCCGAAGGTGTGAGGCCCCTTCGGGTGGGCCCGCCTGATATATTTCCGTGGACGTAGCCCGTCGGTCAAGCCGACGCGTGAACCACATTGAAAAAAAAAAAAAAGATCATTTACGTGTCTTTCAACTTATTACCGAATATTTATAGAAGGCTTCTCTAAACTATCTTACCCAATAAGATCTCTCCAAATAAAAGATGCCAAATTTATTTGGTCAGCTAAATGTGAGGAAAGATTCCAAAGATTGGAATAGTTGCTTACCACAACTCTTATATTGAAGCTTGTAGATTCGTTTAAGATTTTTGAGCCGAGAGGCTCTCTACAACCCAGTATGGGGGAGATCTTGTAACGTTATGTAACGTTATGTAGTGTTACGTAACGTTGTAACGTTACGTAATGTTACATAATGTTATGTCGGCTATAAAAAAAATAGAAAATTAGAAAAAAAAAAAAAAACAACAACAACTATATAAATAATAGCAAGAAGTATCACAAACTAAATCAATCAATTGCTTCATCTTTCCAGGCCATCGCATCGCGCCTCTGATGCAGAACCTCTCCTTATTGTGCATGACCTGTTGCTCGACTGGGTTCAGACTGTAGCGGCTAAATACGAAGCCCCTACCTACGTTTTCAATTACTTGAGCGCCTATAACTCAGCGGCATATGAGAAGGGGATTGGAATCCCCGGATCCGTTGTATCATACAAATGGTGCTACTCGGAGAAAGTTATTGATTTAAAGTCTCGCAACCTCGCAGAATGTCTACCACTAGCGACAGGACATCTTGTGAACAGTTTTCGCGCTCTGGAATCTCAATTCATCGACGAGTTACAGGAAATACGCCGAGAACAATACGGTGAGAATCCTATGTGGGCCGTCGGTCCTCTCCTTCCTGAATCCGTTTGGACGGGTAACAAAGGCAATTCAGATGGTGAAAGTTGCTTGAGATGGCTCCACGGCCAAGCTCCGGCTTCAGTTGTTTATGTTTCATTCGGTACACTGTCCTCTTTATCCCGGCAACAAATCCATGAATTGGCTCGAGGGCTTGAGGCGAGCCAACAACCCTTCCATTGGGTAGTCAGGGTTGCTGATGGTGCTCGCTTCACAGCATTGGACGAAGTGCAGATGGACTGGATAAGCGAGATACTTCCTAGGCGAGCCAACAGCCCTTCCTTTGGGTAATCAGGGTTGCTAATGGTGCTCGCTTCACAGCATTGGACGAAGTGCAGATGGACTGGATAAGCGAGATACTTCCCGAAGGATACGAGAGCCAAATTGCAGGACGAGGCTTCCTGGTGAGAAACTGGGCTCCCCAACTATCAATTTTATCGCATGAGTCCACCGGGGGTTTCGTAACTCACTGCGGGTGGAATTCGACGTTGGAGAGCATAAGCACTGGAGTTCCCATGGTTGTTTGGCCTCAGCATTCCGACCAATTTTCCAACTCTATATTGGTGGCGAAGGAGTTGAAGGTGGGCGTAGAAGTGAAGAAGTGGACCAAGGCAGACGAAAATGAGTTGGTAACAGCGGAGGAGGTGGAGAAGGCAATCAGAGGAGTGATGGCGGCAGATGCAGAGGGAATGGAAACGAGGAGGAGGGCCAAGGAGCTCAAAGACGCTGCTCGCTCTGCCGTTGAAGAAGGAGGATCGTCGTGGAATGAGTTAGAGTCGTTTATCCATCATTTTACTTCATTACTGAACCAACGAAAGCCATAACTATGGTTTCAGTAAGGTTTGGAGTTGGAGTCCTGCAATAATATATGATTTTATGCGTGAGATATCTCCTGGGCTTCACTTTACTGCATTACAGTTTATGATGTACGACATAGATGTGAGGTATCAGTGCGAGGAATGAGTTAAATAAAAGTTTCTTTTCGAATCATGCTGTAAGGGATAACCAAAGAAAGGAACAGCCCTCCATTTCCACAGTTGTCTTTGTCGTTCCTAGATGTTAGATCTTCACCGATCACTATCTGGTGCAAACTTGTTGAATACGTTTAATTTATTTTAATAGATTGCATACCACCTGCCCATGAGTCAAACCTTGTCCTAACTATGTTTATCCGTGTAATAAGCTAAAAACTTTCAATTCTCATTGTTAAACAAGTGAGTATTATGTTTATAGGTTTTTTACTATACTAATTTTTATAGGTTTTTTATTATATTAATTGGTTTTATTAGGGTCATTGCCTTGAAGAAGCGCTTTTGTAACGTTACCTAACGTTATTTTTATTAATAAAAAATAAATTTTCTAATTATAAGCCAAAATAAATATAGACCACAAAAACAATGTAATACGGGGATGTTGTAATCTTTCTACCTAACAAAACAATAAAAAAGTAAAAATATAATTATCCGTAAAAAAAAATATGTTGGTTTGGAAAAAAACACAATATGGGGGAGATGTTGTAATGTTCCTACCTAACAAAATAATAAAAAATAACAAATTGAATTATCCGCAAAAAAATGTTGGCCTTGCACATGGTTTTAAAACCATTTGCAAGGCATTCTAAACAACCCATGGTTTTATTGTACATGGTTTAGGAGGGCCTTGCACATGTGCAAGGACGCAACCATGTGCAAGGCCTCCTAAATAACCCATGGTTTTATTGTACATGGTTTAGGAGGACCTTGCAAATGGTTTTAAGACCATGTGCAAGGCCTCCTAAACAACCCATGGGTGTAGGAGGGCCTTGCATATAGTTTTTAAACCATGTATGGGGAAATGTTGTAATGTTTGTTCCTAACAAAATAAAAAATATTATATGTTAGCCATAAATAATATCAATGGATGCCTAAGAAGAGGTTTGCACCTAGAGAGATTTGATCCCTCTCGGCTCTTGATAGAGCCTAGGATTTGGATCTACGCTGGTGTAGTATGCATTGATGCGAGTAAACAAATCTTGGGTGGGTTTTATTATAGGATGGACATGTAGTGTGTTACAAGTCTAGGAAGCTTAAATACCGTGAACAAAATTATGCTACTCGTGACTGGGAACTTATTGCCATCATTCATGCCTTGAAGGTATGGAGGCATTACTTGACAGGAAGAAAATTTATGTTAATGACATGTAATATTGGGATAAAAGTTTTGTTTGACTAACAAAACGTCAATGTGTGACAAGCTAGATGATTGGCATTTATTGGTGAGTATGATTTCGATATTAAACACATTAAAGGAAAAGAAAACAAGGCAGTAGATGCATTAACTAGGAGTATGTATACCATTTATGTTACCCCTATTGATGAATGCCATACTAATTTAAAAGATAAAATAAAAAACAAGCATTGGAAAATGAAAAAAATATCATAAAATGAGGGCATATTTGTTAGAATAGAAACTAGAACTAAAGAATGAAAAATATGAATTGATTGAAGATGGATTGTTGCTACACAAGAACATGTTATACATGCCAGACGAAAAACAATTAAGGTTGTTATTGTTAGATGAACCACATAAAAATCCTTTTTTAGAACACCTAGGTTACCAGAAAATGATTTCAATAGTTATAAACAATATTTTTGGCCTAAAATGAAAACATAAATTGTTGAATACCTTGCAATTGGTCATGAGAATCAAAAGGGTTATGACTATGTTATTATATATTATCGTTAAATAATATCATGAATTTTTTAACAAATGCTAAACCCAATATCTATTGGGGTTTTAAAAATTATAAAGACTCCTAGAGAATGAACCAATATTAACGTAAGAGGTATTTGTCAAAACATTACGATATGTCTTTTAAGAATTTTAATTGTGCGCAAATTGGGAACTACAACATTTTTCATGACATAAATTCATTACGCATATGGAAAAATTTCATACTATTAGTGGAGGTTATAAACAAAAATATTTATATTAAAACATGGAAACATGTGAACCCAGAACAAGTTCACAACCATAGACATGCTGGTATGGGGAAACAAATAGGCATACATGAATACATAGAACCAATCATCAACTCAAAATGGGCCTCCTAAAATAAACTAGTAAAATAATAGTTAAAATAATAAAATAATATTTATTAATTTTGGAGGAAGAAAATAAAAAAACTATTTTTTGTTTGTATTTTTGACATATCTCCCTGTGTTTTTACTCAAATTTCGATCGGGAGAGCTCGTTGGATGCGGAATTAAATTCCGCATCCAACGAGCTCTCCCGATCGAAATTTGAGTAAAAACACAGGGAGATATGTCAAAAATACAAACAAAAAAAATAGTTTTGTTTATGATACCTATCCCCAAATTTATATTAAAAAAATGTTTAAGACCTATACGGTATTTCAAATTTAAAGCAATTTCATTGGCTAACACATGATGACATGGAATTTGAATAACAGTTAAAAGGCCCATTTTGAGTTGAAATTTCCTCTAATGAGTGCAAACTCATCATGTAATACTTACCTTAAATTCATTCAATATATTTCATATTAAAAGGGTTGTGACCAAACCAGACAACTAGATAAAACAACTGAAATTTCTTTGTTCTACTGAATTATACCAAATGAATGAAATAAAGGACCTTTTCAAAATAGGACACTGATATTATCCTTTTGTTCTTCTACTATCCATAGAAAATTACAACGCTTACAAAAAATGGCCTAAAACTAACTGACATTTGCAAAAAAAATCCTAAACATATAAGAAAATAAGGGATCCTAGTGGGTGAGCCACTTCCCCCGCTTAATCAATATCCATTGATTTTTACTCTGTTAGAGACTTGTTACCTTGAGGGGATGATTGATAGCTATTAATATTTCTAATATCTTTTTGGCTTCATGAAGTTCTTGGAGATGCATGTTATGTTCAATGAGGAGGATTTCTAGTTTTTTAGTCTGGGTCGTGATATTCATCTCCATATCCCCATGCTAGGTCCTAAATGTGTTCTTCATATCCTGTTGATTGGAATTAATTTCACCTATAATTTCCTTATTAGAACCCAACGTCTCCACTATGGACCTTTGAATTTCTTCGGGCCTGCTTTGCCAAACCCTGTGTGAGTTGGTACAACTCATCAATGTTGATAGGTTGTCCAACAAGGCCATGATTTCTACCATATCCCATTTTAAAATGAGGAGATAAGTATGGAGAATTTTGGTAGTATAGATTCCAATATGAGAGATCGCCTCTATGTAGAAAATTTCCTGAAATCCACCATGTAGCCTTGTTTAAACCTGCAACCCCCAAATGAGGAAGAGGGCCAATAGAGGGAAGAACAGTCAAATCCATGTAAACCAACATTTTATGCAAGTGCCAACTTGGAAGAGGAGGAGAACTGATATAATAACCCAACATCAATGAAAGTGAAAATTCAAAACCTATCACCTACGGAAATAATTGTGGAAGTAGTGAAAAATGGGACTATTAATTTATGCATGAGAGACCTTAGAAACAATATAATAACCCAACATTTCCCAACAAAAATGAAAAAAAAAAACTAGCACCGCTGAAAATGAATGTGAAAGTACTGAAAAGACGACTCTATTAATTTATACGTCAAATACCTTATGCTCATTGTCCTTGGGGTTGATGCATGGATCAAATCAAGTAGAGTTGGTCATGTTATAGTTCTTGGAGTGATTCGAGGAAATTAACTCCGCTCATTAAGGACATGTAGTGCCCTCCTTTGTTATTCTAAGCAAATTCCTCTAACGTATGAGGTATATGGATTATATCCCTAGTTTTAGGTAACTAATTCTCCAATTTCCATCATGGGTTAGTTAAGAGCTAGTTAATTCATATTTGAGAGATTACATGGCTAACAAAGGGAATTTGAGCTCGAAGTTAATCCTAACTAGGTATTCATTCAATACTGAATAGATTGAATTTCCTTCTTTAGGAATTTGAATTGTCTATATGTACAACATTGCTCATTTTTTATAAGTCAATGGAATAATGGATTATCTAACAATATTTTAGTGTTTTTTCTCCATCTTTTTTGCTTAATTTACCCTCATTCTTTTTCCTTTGTAAATTTCTCAGAGAAATAGTTGTTCATTAGATTTCTAGTCTAGTTGTGATCTCTTGTAGCGATCACAAGATTCTACATTTTGGTGCCCCACCCTAGTGGGTTGTTTGAAATCATTAATGGTTCTCCTCCTCAAGCACCATGGTCATCATATTGGAATAACCATGCACATCTCCTCAGGTTTGGGTCAAATCTAGATACAACCTTACATCAGTGGATTATAGAGATAATCCCTTGGTCTTTTCTTATTTTAATTTACTTTGACAAAAAAAATCAAACATAGGAATGTATGCCTCATTTGTATAAATATCATTCTTTATGCATCGCCTCTCAGTTTGTTTCTCTATATGTGGTTACCATCACTCTCGAGTAGGTCACCATTTACCCTCCAATCTCTCTCTCTCTCTCTCTCTCTCTCTCTCTCTCTCTCTCTCTCTCTCTCTCTCCCCTAGTTGCAAAATATCATCATGAGCGAAATAAATGATGGTCTCTCTCTCTCTCTCTCTCCTAGTTGCAAAATATCATCATGAGCGAAATAAATGATGATCTCTCTCTCTCTCTCTCTCTCTCTCTCTCTCTCTCTCTCTCCCCTAGTTACAAAATATCATAATGAGTGAAATAAATGATGATATATTTTAGCTATATGGTATTCATCTAACCTCTCTCTCCTAGTTACAAAATATCATCATGAGTGAAATAAATGATGATATATTTTAGCTATATGATATTCATCTAACCTCTCTCTCCTAGTTACAAAATATCATCATATATTTTAGCTATATGGTATTCATCTAACCTCTCTCTCCTAGTTACAAAATATCATCATGAGCGAAATAAATGATGATATATTTTAGCTATATGGTATTCATCTAACCTCTCTCTCCTAGTTACAAAATATCACCATGAGCGAAATAAATGATGATATATTTTAGCTATATGGTATTCATCTAACCTCATACATCAAGGGGAAATTGTTATTGCCTAAATTTTGCACCCATGTGGCATTTTGGCATATGTTACTGAAATACATCATCATCGTACATTAATGCACAATTTCGATTTACCTATCTCACGTGACTGTCAACATTTGGACCAGAGTGAAATCATGCATAACATCCCTTAGTACCTATGAACTTTGTAAAATATGGAATCATAAATTCTATAGAACATTTAAGACCTGACCAACTACATTTGGTTAGCACCAAATAGGTCCACTTAGATTCACTTACTAGGTACTTGGGCCTTAATTGGCCACATTCATATACTTGGAAGTCACTTCATGAAGATGAGATTTTACATTTGAAACTGGTTCTTTGAAGACCTCCATTTTTTCAATAAAAGGGAACCATGGGCATGCATGTCATAAGTGGAAAATAGTGCAAGATTATGTCGCAAGAATTGAATTCAAAGGCATTCCTTCCATCTAGTTTCTTACCATTCATTGGCTTCCATGCTTGCTTGGATTCTTCCCCTAAGAGTCAAGTATTTTCCTCTATCATTCCCAATTTTGTTTAAAAGGAATTAGAGATTTAAAGGACACTTCCTAATGTTGGGAATTTTATATTCTTTGCATGATATCGATGGTATAATTCAATAGTCAACTAGTCTATAGGTCAGCTAGAGTCAAAGGTCGATGGACAATGGAAGTCTCATCAACTGGTCAACCATAATAGTTGTTTGGTCGAAGAAACTAATTGGTTGATGAGAAGTCGATGAACATTGAAATGACTAGAATCTCAATGGTAAATTGACCATAGGTTGGTTGATTCAAGTCCACTATAACAAAATAACTGAAATGGTTAGGCAGTTATGGATTGCCATTAATGGGAAGTTGGTTGTAACTAAATAAGGTATCATGAGCTAGTGTATGTATTGCATCTATAAATAAGATGTAATGGAAATGTGTGTAGTCAAATAATGAAGTGTGATTGTTGTCTAGTAAATCACTATTGTAAAATGTTGGTTAAGAGTGTTTATTAATAGATGAATGTAAAGATAATTGATTTGTTGTTTTTTCCCGATAAACAGGTTTTCAAGGTAATTTAGGTGCAGTGTGTTGATGTGTTGTGTGCCATTGCCTAATGTTTAATTGTATTTAACTATATAAATCAATATGTATGCTCATTTTAAATAGGTATCAAAACCCAACAGTTGGTATCATAGCTATATTTTTCCTCAATGGGACGCCTTTGTTGTTGAGGGTTTGGCTTGGTCCTAGATATGGTGAATTCCTATTTTGGTGGGAGTCTCTAGAGACGTTGATTTATAGTTAGAATGGATAACACTTCAAGGATAGAAATTGAAAAGTTTAATGTGAAAAAATTTGAGCTTAATTGGAAGCTTAAAATGGAGGATCTTCTTATAGATCGAGAGAAATGGGTCACATTCAGACATGGTACAACACCGACAAGTATGTCATTGGAAGTTTGGAAAAAAATCAACAGGAAAGAAATAAGTACAGTCTAAATTTGTTTATCAGGTTTTGTATTGTTGAATGTCTCATACAAAGACATTGCAAAGAAGCTAAGGGAAAAGTTGGGGAACTTGTACTAGTCAAAATATCTAATTAAGAAGTTGTTTCTTTGGAAGAAGCTATATCTTCTAAGGATGAATGAGGGTGGCTCAATTATAGAGAACTTGAATGCATTCAACACATTAGTCAGTTGTTGTCCAAGGATATTAAAATCACCAAGGAGGAGAAATGTATCAGTCTATTGCGTTCTTTTCCAGACTCATGTGATATCCTTGTCGTGGCTATTGGAATCAATAATACCACATTGAATATCGATGATATGGTTGCATATTTGTTGTTGAAAGAGATGAGATGAAAGAACATGAAGGGTTTGAATCACGATGCTTTGATTGTAAGAGGTCGGTCAATAGACAAATGAAAAGGAGAAAACTTCGGTAGAATAAGAAACTCAATGGATAGATCTAAGAATATATCTAAATATCCAAGTTCAACGATAAGAAGATGTTGGAAATGCAGTAAATTCGGGCACTATAAGCAATATTGTAAGTCGATGAAAGTCGAGAGAAGAAAATGGTTTAAGGAAAGTTAGTCAACTAATGGTAAGCCTTTGTAACAAGAAAAAGGTAAGGTGTATTTGGCCTCCACAAATACACATTCATATCGTGACTCTTGGTTGACTGAATCTGGTGCATCATATAATATGACCCCTATTAGAGAAAGGTTATATGAATATGAGAAGTTTGAAAGTGGTGATGTTCTTTCGGGAGATGATTCACCAACCATGATAGTCAGATAAGGTAAAGTTAGATTACTATTAAAACATGAAAGAATTGGAACACTTCCAGGTGTGTTTCATATCCCATATTCAGATCGAAACATGATCTCGGTTAATGAAATGAAGAATGCAGGTGTGTAGTCTATATTTGAGAAAGATACATGCAACATGGTGTGAGGAACAATGGTACCGATGAGAGGAGTTAAAACTGGAACCCTATAAAATATATTGGGGAATAACAGACATCGACAAATGTATTAATGTAGTTTTCCCCAAATCCAACAACATATATTCTCGTCTAGTTGAATTAACCATGTTGTGGAATCAATGTATGGGAAATATTGGTGGGAAATGTCTTCATGCTACGCACAATAACCATATGATCGAAGGTCTCCCTAATTGTTCTGAAGAAGCTGACTTCTATGAACATTGTATTTATGGTAAACAGAGTCATGCAAGTTTCTCATGTGGTTCTACTAGGGATAAGGAAATATTGTATTTAATACATAGTGATGTGTTTGGACCAGTTTCAATCCCATAATTAGGTGGATCATAGTATTACATCTCTTTCATCGCTGATTTCTACAAAATGACATGGTTGCATTTTCTAAGGAAGAAATCTGAGGTCTTTGAGAAGTTCCAAGAGTTCAAGGCTCTTGTATAAAATCATACTGGTAAAAGGATCAAGTTTTTGAGAAATAACAACAGAGGATATTTTTTTGGGAAGTTGTTCGACTAGTTCTATAAACAGCATGGTATAGCTTGACAAAAAAAACTCCATACATGCTTAAATAGAACAGAGTTGTTGAAAGAATGAATAGAACAATGATGGAAAAATCTAGGAGCATGCACAATGGTGCAGGAACCACACAAGAATTTTGGGAAGAGGTAGTGACACAACATGTTACATGGTGAATAGGTCATTTTCAATGACTTTGGTCAACAAGACTCCATATGAGGCATGGGTCGGTAAAAATCCCTATCTTACACATCTCATACTTTTTGGGTGTGATGACTTTGTGAATATCCCAAAGGAGAAAAGAACCAAAATTGACAACAAGTTGAAGAAATGCATCTTCATCGAGTGAAAGGATGGAGTGAAATGGTATAAGTTGTGGAATATGGTCACAAGGAAGGAAATTTATAGTAGATATTTAATCTTCGGGGAAGTCATAGGTACTTCTAGGGATGAATAGGTTGGAAGACAAAAGGAACCTGAAAAGAAAGAGTTTGAAATGAATGATGAAAAACTAGATTCAGGTGAGTCGACTGAATCCAATGAAGAGGTGTAAAAGTATACTCCAGACATCAGCAGGTCTAGTCGAGTAAGTCAACAACCAAGAAGGTATAATCCACCCAAATTTCACTTTTATTTTGCATTATCTACCATAGAAGAAGGTCCCAGGTTGATAAAGGAAGCAATCAACTCAACAAATGGTAAACTATAGAAACGTTCCATGGAAGAGGAAATGGAAACCTTGAGAAAGAAGGAAACGTGAGATATGGTCAATTTACAAAATGGAAGGAAACTCGTTGGTAGTAAGTGGGCGTTCAAGAAAAGGGTACATGCAATAGGACAATTCAAGAAGTACAAGGCTCGAATAGTAGCAAAAGGATATTCCCAAGTTGAGGGAGTCAACTTTGGTCATATTTTCTCTCTTATTGCTAAGTTTACTTCCATTAGGGTACTAATGCCTTTAGTTGAAACATTTGATCTTGAAATAGAATAGATGGATGTAAAGAAAAGATTTCTTCATAGTGACCTTAAATAAGAAATTTATATGAAACATCCTGAAGCTTTTATAGTGGAAAGAAAAAAGGAGTTGGTCTGCAAGATCAATAAGTCTCTCTACGATCTAAAACAATCGCCTAAGATGTGGTATCAGAAGTTTGATATGTATATGCAACAATTGGGGTTTGTGAGAAGTCAAGATGATCACTATGTGTATGGAAATAAAGTCACTAATCACTTTATATATGTAGTTTTGTATGTACACAACATGTTGTTGGTTGGAAATAACACGGATCTTATTAAGGAGGTAAAACTATGGTTGTACTCCAAGTTCAACGTGAAGGATCTCGATGCCACAAATTTAATTATTGGAATGGAAATAAAGAGAGATCAAGTAGGTAGAAGGATTTGGATAAATAAGAGTAAATGTGTTGGATAGTTATGAAACTCTTCAAAATGTAGGAGTGTAAACTGGTCAAGGTACATATTCCTGTGGGACTTAAATTATCTATTGAACAATGTCCTAAGACACAAGAAGAAATATAGTATATGCCTCATGTGCCCTATGTTATTGTTGTAGGTAGTTTTATGTATATTATGGTATACACTAAACCATATATTGACCATGCTTTGGGAGTATTGAGCAAGTACATGTCGACACCTAGAAAAGAGGACTGTACCATAGTCAAGAGAGTATTCAAGTACCTACATGGAACGATGGATTATGCAATCTACTATCAAGGGAAACTTGAGAACAACAAAGAAATAAGTGTGCATGGTTTTTTTTTACTTCACTTGGGTTAGAGATATCAACTGCAAACGGTCGACCAATGGAAATGTTTTTCAAGTTATTCAATGGAGAAGTTAGTTGGATGAGTAGGAGACAGTCAATCATTGCATTTTTCAAATACTGAGGATGAATACATGTTATACACTCATGCATGTAAGGAGGATGTGGTTGCAAATATTATGTTTAAAGGTTGGGTTTGTTCAACATGTCGTTAGGTTATATTGTGACAGACATAGTACAATATTCCTAGAAAAGAACCCAACATATCAGTCAAAGACAAACCACGTTGATGTACAATACCATTTTTGGGAGAGAAGTGGTGGAAAACCAGAAGGTGTCCCTAGAAAAGGTAGACACTATGAAGAATGTTGCAAAAATTGACCAAGTCAGTGCATACCGATAATTTTTCTCGGTGTGGGGAATCGATGGGCTCGTCAACCCTACTTAGGTGAGCTAAAGTTTTGAATCTCCTATTTATGCAAAGAAAACAACAAGAAATAAAATGTTGGGAATGTTATATTATTGGAATGAAATCAATGGTCTAAGGCGATAGTCAACTAGTCTACAAGTCGACTAGAGTCGAAGATCGATGAATAGTGGAAGTCTGGTCATCTAGCTGACTGGAATAATTATTTGGTTGAAGACAATGATTGGTCGATGAGAATTCAATGAACAATGGAATGACTAGAAGCTCAATGGGAAATTAACCAAACGTTGACTGAGTCAAGTCGACTGTAACATAATAACTAAAAGTGGTTAGGAAGTTACGGATTTCCATTAATGGGTAGTTGACTATAACTAACTCGGGTAACATGAGCTTGTGTATGCGTTGCTTATGATTATGTTAGTGTGAATATGATTATGTGTGAAGCTATATTAGTGATTGAATAAGCACGCTTTGTATATGAAGTTGGTGTGAATCAAATTTTGTTTGTAGTCAGAGTTGTGCTTGAATAGGTATGTTTTGTGATTGAATGTGGTGTGAAGTTGATTGGAACAACTATATGTGAATTCAACCTGTTTAGGGTTTTCCCCCATATTGAAGTATTTTTTTTGACTAAGAATTTATATTTCATCTTGTAAGGTTTCTAGGGGTTAAACTATTTGTTCCATTTCACCATAGTAAGGGTAAAAATGAAAAGGGGTTTTAAAAATGTCATGGAAAAAATAGATACCTAGGATACCAAGTGAAAATAAGGATTTTTTTAAATGGAAAGGTGTATTGGGAGGTGGGTTCAACAAAATGAGTTTTGGAGGGATTCATTAATATCTAGTATGATTAGGGGTATTCTTTAATATCTTATGAATGCACGTACTATGTCATAGGTTCAGATAGTGAACCCATGGAGTAGAGAACAATGGGAGGTCACTAAAATAGATTGCATAAGGATTTCATACATTAGCCTTGACTATCAACTCAAGCAATTGTGATATTCAATTGGTTACTTTATGCTATGTGTGTTCATGAGTCTCGCTACTCTTTTGGTACATCAGAGTCTCCTTCAAATTTGTAGAAAAGGACTTTGTACTCCACCTTCTGAAAAAACATTAAAAAGGATGTCCATCATGTCTTCTTAACAAGCCAGGGGACACAATGCCAATCTAAGTTAGCGATAAGTATGATATCCTTGATCAAATAGAGTCATTTTAATAAAATAGTCTCCATTCTACCAGTAAAGATCACATACATTTAGAGAGATAGAGAGCCTCACCTATTTCAATGTTATTGGATGTGATGATGCCCAGACAAAAGACCTTGACTACATCTCACTTCAAGAATAGATTGAAGACACTAGAATGATTCTAGAGGAATTACAAATAATCCATGTAAAACAATTCATCACCTCCAAGATGAAATACATAATTTGCAATTCCAAGAGCATGTTGAAAGCGTCAAGATGGCCAAGAACCATAAGAAAATGAATGTACACATGGGAGTATACCTTTGGAGATTGTATGTCATGCAAATACAAATTAAACTTGAATCCAAAGGAGACCACTTGGAAGAGAATAATCAGTTAGGGGGAAGAGGTTCTTTATAGTCCAAGAGATACAGAAAAAGAGGAAAGGAAGACAACCTGGCAATGGTAACAAGGATGAGGACTCAAGTTAGTAGATGAGATTATGCATTGTACGCAACCTAGTAGCTAGAAAATAAGTCTAAGAATAGTGCTATGTACTGAGACAATGGTATGTTTTCTCTTTTTGAGAATTACTAGTATAAAGTTTGATTGTGCCCAAGTTGTAACTCAATGCTTGTGTGGTTATCACAAGATTTCAAAGGGATGTGGTCCTTTTTAAAACTTTCAAAATTTGACAAATGATCATTTGTTCTATTGTTTTGGCATGACACATACCTCGTTGGAAACTTTCAAATTTTCAAATTATAATTTATTATGTTCTTTTCACATGACACAGGAAATGCCAATGTTTCATTCTAGAGATCAATGCTTGGATTAAGCGTGCAAGAGGTCAAAGAAACACATTGAAGGCAATGTTGAGAAGTTATAGACTCATAATGGAAATAATGTACAAATTCACTTTGATTCAATCAAAGATTATGAATAGGAAGAAATCATATATATCAATGGGAGTCTTCTTTATAAGATCTATATTGAAATTAAATTTTATTTATTTAAATAACTAAAACCATCCACATTTTTTCTTAAGAAAACTATTGGCTTAAAACACCGGGAAAAAAAAATATGTAGTTCTCCTATCACTAAAATCAATTTCTCATTAAACATTTTTCAACTACACAAAACAACACAAGTGGACAATGCAAAGTACATTAAAATTCAAACCACGATAAAATCTTTTTAATGAAAGTTAATAGTCCTTATCGAAAGTGGTTTCTTTTATTACATAAGAATACATTATGCAAATGCAGCTGTAGGAGATCAACTCTACTAAGCAAATTTTTTTTTATAGAGAATGAAATAGTGAAAAGAATTCTCCAAGGAAAACACACGGGGTCTTCACTTAGTGAAACCATGTCATAGCGCCTTCGTTCATGGGATATTAAATAATACCCCTAATTTCACTAGATATTTATAATTACTTACAAAAATTCTTTTGTTGAGCCCCCCTCCCAATACATATTTCAATTCAAAAACCCCTATTTTTACAATATATTCCTTATGTTTACTAGAAACCCCCTTTTATACCCCCCAATACCTATAAACCCCCCATACCCTATTCCCCACTCCCTAATACCTACAATATATTGACCTTATTTTTCACAACTAAAAACCCCCCTTTATGAATGAACGTGATAAGATATTGCTAAACAAGATGAATCCCCCGTGGCAAAACATTGAAAATACATTAGCTAAAGCTAATTGCAAGCATGAAGAACTACATATATGCAAAGTAGTGTTTATAAAATTTTTGGGATGAAACCTAATACTCCAAGGGGGTGCATAAAAAAAAAATCCTTCGAACCAAGCCTTCATTCATTGCAGAAACACAACCAAGAAGGTGGTGCTTGTCAATGCATTTATCATTGAATAACAAGCCCGCACAGGGAAACGGGAAGGATTTTGCCTTCACCTTTGCTACTGGAAGTGCAACATCAATAGTCGTTTTCCTCCAAAAATGACTTAGAAACGAGAACGGGATGGAAAACAACATTTTCTATTGCCATCCTTGTTTTTGTTTTTACGAAACGACTTTCGTTTATGATCGTTCCATGCAGGCCTGGAATTTGACGTTTCACAGAACGTTTTTTTTCATTTTTACACATATTTCACATATAAGTTTTTGATAAAAATGTCAACATTGATAGGTAAAAAAATATTTGAAACGTCAATTTGACGTTTATGAATTTAGATAACCCGTCAAAATTTTTAATACCTATATTAACTACTAAAACTTAACTAACAATCATTGGCCATTGTGGTGGGTCGGCTCCTCTGCTGCTCTTAATTTCTAGTTAATCGAGGAACATATAAATGCTAGACTTCTCTATCTCCATGTATGTGTATTGTACTTACTTATATTTTGTGTTTCTAATTGTATTATTAATCTTCCGCTTTGAGTCTTCAAATTTTTTCCAAGAGAATCTCTAAAAAAAATTCCTTTAAAATTTTTATAATTTGCTTAATTAGTAAATTTTTATATAAATATTTTACTCATATTTATATATAATATAAAAAAATATTTTATTCACATTCATATATATTATTAAAAATAAATTGACACTCAGCAAAATTGGTTAAACCGTGAAATGCTAGGCAACAAAAACTTGAAACCGTCATTAAATTTTTATTTACACGCACAAGAAAATTGAATTTCCAGGCCTGGTTCCACGGACCGTTTTTGGATTTTTCATGTAAATGTGATAGTTCCAATCTATTAGAACTTTCGTTTTTAAGGATCGTTCTTCGGTTCTTAAGGACCATTTTTGGATTTTTCTTGGAATTAAAATATGTTAGAACTTCGATTAAAAAAAGATTAAAATAATTCAGCTTAATATGTGGACACAATGGTATGGTAGATTCTGATAACTAATATAAAGATCCAGCTCTTCCAGTCAATTATGTAGTGCTAGTGTATGTTTACAATTATTTTGTTTATAGGGCACCGTCTCTAGCTTTTGATTTTTGAAGTGGAATGACATGATTTATTCATTTGTATATAATTGTGAGGTATGTTTTTCTTTAAAAAAAAATGGTGTAAGCATGGTATTATTGTTTATATCAAGTTAACTATAGTTTTTTTTCATATTAGGAGGAGATATAAAAGTTGGGGGTGCATTTCATGATTAGTAGAGCAATTAGGTGGGTGAGCATAAAGGGTGCAGTGGAGTCCACTATGAGTAATAGGCCCCTAGGAGTTTAATGTTCCATATTCGAGATACTTTAACTCGTCTTTTACATTGAACCACTCTACCTTCAAATTATCAAGACTCGTTCTCTTATCCAATATTGTTGTTTTTCTCTTTCCTCTTTTCTTGTATGAAAAACCTCCAAACTTTGCTTCTTGTTATGTTTCCCGTTTTTCTAATTTCTAATAACATAGGCCACCAAAAAGAAAGAAACAAGAAGATGGTAAAGTAAATCTAAATTAAGAAAATGTAATTATAGGCATGAAAGAACTTTCGTGGTATCAAAATGGCCACAACTATATCCAAAATAAGACATCAAATTTTATTGGCCAATGATATAATAAATAAATAAATTTAAATATTTTTAAAAAAAAAGATGGATGTCTATATAACACTTTGGAGAATTGATGAAAATTTCCTAGTCAATGCTCAAGCTAATAGTTAATCCAATGCGATATGACATGCCTCCTAGCAAGTAAAATAACTATTTTTCATCAAATTATTTAGTTTTTTTTTGTAATGATGACCCTTCGAGCTTCATTAATAGCTTGCAAATATTCCTTTCTCACTAGTCTTATTCATCACAGATTCCTTTCTCACTAGTGTTATTCATCACAATGATAATATTTATGGAAATATTTATCTCCAAATCCAAGCAAGAAGGTAAAATAAAAGGCTTGAGGGTCAACAATTTCAAGACAATGTTGTTCAAGTTAATCCTCTTTCATAAATCAAGACACCTTCTTTGTCAAGTTGTGCCAAAGCTTTACATAAAGATATATACGAAGTTAGGGTTCTAAATATTTTCTATCAAAATACCAATTTCCTTGTGCCTCATGACACCCATCGAGTTGAGGATTGACATATTTTCAATAGACAAATTAAAGAAGCTTGAATAGTGTGTTAATAAGATCCTCTCTTTACCTGGGACATTAGGTTGCTGGATTCAAGCAGATCTCTCTGCAATTCCAGTGTTCCGTTGATTGATCTTGGTTTCACCTTCAAGCATTAATCTAGAAATAGAAGGAATGTTGAGGCACTTTCTGTGTAGCGGTGCTCAAGAGGAGAAGCGACATTCTTTTCCATGGCATAAGGATACAAAACCAAAATGGACAAGTAGTTTATGGATCAAGATATTTCCTCTAATGAATAAATCCCTTACAACCAGATTATTCTAGATAGATACTTAGAACCCAAATTCATTAGGGTCAAGGATCTTGATTTCAAAATATTGCTACAATCCCCCCTCAAAACAAATCATTAATTCTCAAACCTTCCTATGAGTTCCTCAATCTAGAAGAACATTTATAAGAGAACATTTATTGTGATTGATTAATTGTTTTGGAAGTGAAAGGTGGAGAATTGGAGAAGTTATGGGAAGATGACTGGAATGGGAATAAACCCATTAAATTTCAAGACTTACTGGAAGCTATTCTAAATGAATCTATATGAAATCATATGGTGCAAAAATTAGTAATTACTAGGAAGCAAGTAAAAAAAAAAATTCAGATCATGGAAACACCTGGAATTATGGTATGTTACTTGGGATTCCTTAGAAAAGAACCAAATGTTGTATCATCTCTCCAAAAGGAAGATGAAATTGAATGAAGGACCATATTCCTTGGGGTGGCATAGGGTCAGGACAAGGTCTACAAGATCGAAGGAAAGTCCTGTCTGAAGAAGATCCTAGACATATAGGGTTAGGAAAAGGCTTACAAGATGTAGTAATTGCCTACTAGAAGGTGAGGATATTCCTTTGGTTCTACTAAACTATGAGGTTCCAATAAAGATTTAGAGTGTCGGGGAAGATAGTAAATCAAAATAATTACGTGCCCTCTTCTCTAAAATATCTACTCAATTCATGGGGGCGATCCTCGTGAAAATCACCAACTTTAAAGAAAAATTGGGAAATAAATCTTGGTTTTACTGTGTGGACATTATGAAAATCTCAGAGTCTTAGAAACTTCAACGAGAAGTTCTTAATTGTGAACCACATCTGGTTCACAAATAAGAGAGGATGGTATCAACAAGTTGAGTGCTCTGCCTTATTTTTTATGAGTTATATAGGATGGTATATCAACTCTCTTCTTTCGTTGTAACGAACGTAAATAAAGATAATAATTAAATAGTTAAATAATTAATAATAAACATAATTAATTATTTAACCATTTAATTATTATCTTTATTTCAATCAGAGACTAAAAATCAAAATATAAAGAAATAAATAAGTGATTACGAAGCAGAAATAATACGCTTGAACAAAGTCTTTAACGACAAAGATGGAGAATTGACGCACATACGATAGAAATTAGGAGATCAAGAATCAATGGTTGACCAATATCGACAACAGATAAAAGTTCTTCAACAAAAAAATAGTGACTCTAAAAAAAAACACAAGCTAGAGATCGCAAAGAGTAATAAAACAGTATCCAACAATTCTGAAGAAATTTTCAGATTAAGAAATCATAACAAAACACTAGTCACAAAAATTAAGAAGTTGAAAAATAGTCGAAAGACAAAACAATCTATGGAAGACATTGAAGGAAACTTCTAGAAAAGAAGGAAGAAAATAGCTACATCAGGAGTCATAATGAAGATCTCAAGGAACAACTTAAGAAGTTTGAAGATGACAAGAAATCGAAAGTAGAATTGATTAAGAAGTTTCAAAATGATAACATGCAGTTAGAAAACAAGTTGGAAAAGATACAGAATGAAACATTAAAACATCAAGAGACGAAAATACAACTTTCAGCTCAAATCAATGCTCAAAAGAAGACACTCGTAAAATAAAATGGCATTGTAAAAATTTTCTATCAACACCCCAACCATAAAAACTGATATCCTAAAAAGTGGGAACTGTCGAAAGCTAATGGTACCAATGTAATCAAAGCTCCTAACGATATATCAGTATTGAATGCCAATAGTCCACAACAAATCCATTTGGGATGGATTTATTCTCCACATATCGAAAGTTATGCTCAACTCTTAGCAGTTCATATCGACATGTTTCATCAACTACGACACCACAAAAAATGAGGCAGAAACATTATGACGGCTTTGAGGACAAACTTCCTTTCTTAGAGAGTGGCAATGTAACGAACGTAAATAAAGATAATAATTAAATAGCCAAATAATTAATAATAAACATAATTAATTGTACGTAAAGATGAAAGGGCATGACCTTTCATTCACAATTCCAAACCTTATTTAATAGGTGGGTTATCAACCATTGTAATCATCTCTTATCTATCCAATTATCAATATATATTTGTCCTATTAATGGCTTATCGAATATTCTAGGTGTTTTGGTAATATTGATTGTGTGAAGTGAATAAGTGTTCGCTTCATTTGCTTATGGCACAACCAGATCCTTCTGAGAGAAGCCCAAAAGCCCTCCAAGTCATCTTAATGATGGATAATCCCAAGCCATCACAGGGATCTGATGGAGGAGGTTTGTAATTGGTTTTATTATTTTTTATTTATCAATATAGATCTATATTTTGATCCAATTTTTTGAAGTGTAAATTAAAAAAAAAATACACCCTATTTTTCTTAATAATATCCAAGTTTAAAATAAATGTATACTAAATTTTATTTTATTTTATAGGC
The DNA here is from genome assembly GCA_001517045.1 of Pseudotsuga menziesii. Lineage (NCBI taxonomy): Eukaryota > Viridiplantae > Streptophyta > Pinopsida > Pinales > Pinaceae > Pseudotsuga > Pseudotsuga menziesii. The sequence continues at coordinate 62,757 of LPNX010705748.1, read as the reverse complement.
CCAACTTTAAAAAAAAAACTCAACCTTTAATCCTTCAAGAATTGTTTTGATTTGATTAGTGAAGGTAGACAATGTGAAGAATGTGCCACTATGAAAAATGTTGCAAAAATTGACCAAGTCAATGAGTACCAAGAATTTTTCTTGGTGTGGGGAATCAATGGGCTTATCAACCCTACTTAAGTGAACTAAAGTTATGAATATCCTATTTATGCAAAGAAAAAAACAAGTAGGATAATGTTGGGAATGTTATATTCTTTGCATGAAATCAATGGTCTAATTCGATAGTCGATCAGCCTTCAGGTTGCATAGAGTCGACGATCGAAAAATACTGGAATTATAGTCAGCTAGCCGACCGAAAGAATTGTTTGGTTGAAGACGATGATCAGTCAATGAGAAGTAAATGAACATTGGGATGACTAGAAGCTCAATGGGAAATTAACCAAAGGTTGACTGAGTCAAGTTGACTATAACAGAATAAGTAAAAGTAGTAGGAAGTTATGGGTTTCCAATTATGGGTAGTTGGTTGTAACTAACTCTGGTAACATGAGCTAGTGTATGTATTGCTAATGATTATGTTGGTGTGAATATGATTATGTGTGAAGCTAGATTAGTGATTAAATAAGTATGATTTGTGTATGAAGGTGGTGTGAATCAAATTTTGTTTTTAGTCAAAGTGGTGTTTGAATATGTATGTTTTGTGATTAAATGTGGTGTGAAGCTGATTGGAACAATTATGTGTGAAGTCAACCTATTTTTAGGGTTTTCGCCATATTGAAGTATTTTTTTTGACTAAGAATTTATATTTCACATTGCAAGGTTTCTAGAGGTTAAACTATTTGTGCCATGTCACCATACTAAGGGTGTAAATGTTAAGGGGTTTTAAAAATGTCATGGAAAAAATGGATACCTAGGATACCAAGTGAAAATAAGGGTTTTTTAATTGGAAAGGTGTATTGGAAGGGGGGTTCAACAAAAGTAGTTTTGGAGGAATTCATTAATAACTAGTATAATTAGGGGTATTCTTTAATATCCTATGAATGCATGTTCTATGTCATAGGCTCAGATAGTGAACCCACGGAGTAGAGAACAATGGCAAGTCACAAAAATAGATTGCATAAGGATTTTAGAAATTAGATTTGGCTATCAACTCGAGAAATTATGATATTCAATTGGTTCCTTTATGTTATGTGTGTTCATGAGTCTCACTACTATTTTGGTACATGAGGGTCTCCTTCAAATTTGAAGAAAATGACTTTGTACTCCACCTTCCGAAAAACATTAAAAAAAGGATGTCCATCATGGATTATTAACAAGCCAGGGGGACACAATGCCAATCTAAGTTGGTGATAAGTATGATATCCTTGATCAAATAGAGTCATGTTAATATAATAGTCTCCATTCTACTAGTAAATATCACACACATTTAGAGAGCTAGAGAGCCTCACCTATTTCAATGTATTAGATGTGATGATGCCAAGACAAAGGACCTTCACTCACATCTCACTTTGGGAAGAGATTGAAGACACTAGAATGATTTTATAGGAATTACAAATAAGCCATGTAAAACCATTCATCGCCTCCAAGATTAAATACATAATTTTCATTTCCAAGAGCATGTTGAAAGCCCCAATATGGCAAAGAACAATAAGAAAATGAATGTACACATGGGAGTATACAATTGGAGATTGCATGTCATGGAAATACAAATTCAACTTGAAGCCAAAGGAGACCACTTGGAAGAAAATGAATGGTCAGGGCGTGGAAGTTCTTTATAGTCCAAGTGATATAGAAAAAGTGAGGAAAGGAAAGACACCCTGACAATGGAAACAAGGATGAGGACTCAAGCTAGTAGATTAGATGATGCATTGTCCGCAACCCAATAGCTAGAAAATAAGTCTAAGAATACTGCTATGTACCAAGATAATGGTATGTTTTCTCTTTTCAAGAATTACTGATATAAAGTTTGACCATTCCCAAGTTGTAACTCAATGCTTGTGTGGTTATCACAAAATTTCAAAGGGATGTGGTCCTTTTGAAAACTTTCAAAATTTGACAAATGATCATTTGTTCTATTGTTTTGACATGACACATGCCCCGTTGGAAACTTTCAGATTTTGTAAAATTATCATTTATTATGTTGTTTTCACATGACACGGAAATGCCAATGTTTCATTCTAGAGATCAATGCTTGGCTTAAGCATGCAAGAGGACAAAGAAAGAAAAGGTCAAAGCAACACATGGAGGAAAATGTTGAGAAGATATGGACTCATAATGGAAACAATGTACAAATTCACTTTGATTCAATCAAAGATAGTGAATAGGAATAAATCATATTTATCAATGGCAGTCTTCTTTATAAGATCTATGTTGATGTCAAAAAAAAAATTATTTAAATAACTAAAACCATCCACATTTTTTCTTAAGAGAATATAGGCTTAAAACAATAGAACAAAAATTTGTAGTTCTCCTATTGCTAAAATCTATTTCTCATTAAACATTTTTCAACTACACAAACCAATGCAAGTGGACAATGTAGAGTAAATTAAAATTCAAACCATGATAAAATATTTTTATTCAAAGTCAATAGTCCTTATCAAAAGTATATTATAATAGCTAATATAAAGATCCAGATCTTTCAGTCAATTATGTAGTGCTTGTGTATGTTTACAAGTATTTTGTTTATAAGGAACTGTCCCTAGCTTTTGATTTTTGAAGTGGAATAACATGATTCATTCATTTGTATAGAATTGTGAGGTATTCTTTTCTTCAAAAAAAAATGTCTAAGCATGTTATTATGGTTTATATCAAGTTAACCACAAAGTTTTTTTTTTTTATGTTCCATTTTTTCATACTAGTAGGAGATATAAAAGTTGGGGTACATTCCATGATTGGTAGAGCAATTAGGTGGGTGGGAATTGTTACGCCTGATTTGCACTCAATTGGAATTTTAAGTGATCCACCAAATATGCATAATTAGTTGTTCAAATTTTGCGTTCAGAATTCCATGCAGACCTTCCTAGGCCCTTTTTAAATTGTTTTAACATGTTCATACCCCATGGGACGTTGTAATAAAATGACCTAGCATGATGACTTTATGTAAAATGTCTAGTTTCCTAGGACTTAGTCACCAATACATTATTCCAGGGTGTTTTTTTTCTTGTTAATTATCTATCGTTGTTAAACGACAAATAATTTCTGAGTTTTTCACTCAAGCCTCCAAAGCTAGAATAATTGTCCTAGTGGTTAGGCCTTGGGAGGTTATTAAAACCTAAGTTTCAATGTATATTACCATGCTAATAATTATTTTGATTCATTATGAACATGTACCAAGTCCCCCATAGGTTTTTTTTTAATTTCTTGAAAAAAAATATTTTTTCGATTTTTACATGCTTATTCTTAATAAGTTAATTGTAAAAGTTGAAAACAAAAAGTGGGATTAGGAGGTTGTTTTTTCCATGGGGGTGCTCATTTTATTATTAAGAGCACCAACTTAACCCCTATACCCACTTTCCTAATTTTTTGAGTAATTATTTATCTCCAAAATTAATTATTACTCGAAAAACCCAAAAAACACCAAAAATTTTGAAAAAATGAGAAATTTGGCAACTCATAAAAAATTGGAAACTTGACGAAAATTGATTTTGTGAGTTGGAAAAGGTAAATAGAATTATTTCTAAAGATTTACAAGTCACCAAAAGGAAATAAATGGTTGCTAAATATCAAATTTGATTTTTTTTTCCAAGAGAGGGATGTTTTTCCCAAGAAAGAAAGATTTGGTTTGAGGTTAAGCTTTTGGAATTTCAGTAATTGCCTTCTTTATGCCCCAAAGCATGGAGATCCAACGTACATCCAACTCACGGAAATATATCAAGCTCATCCTCTAGCAAGTGTGCCCCCTCAAGCTAAGTTTTTATATTTAAAAGAGTGAGTTCTCTTCATTTCGACATCAGAAAGTGTGGAACCTCTGCTTGTACTCTATTGTAATGTTTTCATCATTGATTTATAAAAGGATTTGGAGGCTGATGAAAATGTGGTCTATGGTGTTTAGATGTATGTTATTTTATGGAGGCTGATGATATCTCTATTCCTTTCTTTGCTTATCGTTCAAGCTTGCTGACACTTTTTCGACATAAGTTTCAAGCTTCTTTTCGGTTACTTGTTCTCAGTGCATAATTAAATCTCATTAATATATTACAGAATATATTATCAATATGATTTACATGTGCACTTGATAGTTCATATCTGATTTTAAAAAGTAGTATTTTATAGGATCTAGCTTCTAACAAGTACCAATCTGGCATTTAAAATTTTCTATCTTTAAAGTACTTGAAAATTTTCTTAAATTTGTATGCTTTTAAATGATTATCTAGAATATTTGCTTCATCTTTACTTGTTGTTTTGCAGCAAAAGGTGATCTATTAGAGAGACACTCTGGCGAAATTTTGAAGATCTAAGCTATCTGGAGACCTTGCATCTTACTACTTCTTATATGGCTAATTTTCTAAGGCCTCAAATCTTGTAAATTTGTGTTTCTTATCCTACAAAGGAACACAAATATTCTTATCATAATCATTGTAAAAAACAGAAGCAAGTGGGAAGCCAGGTGCCCACACCCCAGCCCCCCCCCCCCCCCCCCCCCAAGGGGGGATTCACATCTTTTTTTTATTTTTTTATTTTTTCGATTTTTTTAAAGTTTTTGCTTTCTTGCTTTAAAATTAACAAATCCAACTGCATTCTCATAAAAAAGAGTATCAGTACTGATATTTTAACCAACTCATATTTAAAATTCTAAAATCCTTAAAATAAACAAGGCTTCAATTCTTGTATGCTCTTGTGAACACTACATATCATTGGATGGATTGATGGGACAATCACAAAGGGATTAGAGTGACTAGGAATTATTCTAACACTTCAATTAATCCCAAAAGTGAAAATATGGAACTTACTCGAAATTACTCTTTAGTGGATGTTGTTCAGGAGAATACAACCTTATAAGTTATAACCTAGGGTCTCTGGGGTTACCAACGTACTAAATAAACTTGTAGGCATTCAACCATTTAATAATTTGACAAAGAAATAAGGAATAAAATAGGTGGAAATTGCTTATGGAGGTTAATCTTAACTTTCTTCTTCAATCCAAATTGATCCAACATCTTCTAGGGAATATTCAACACCTGCAAAGAGTCAGACCTTTCTTGCAAAATCTTATATATTATATAGAATATTAATGAAATAATATGCTTGTAATGAAATAACATGACAATTCAGAAATCACAATACATAAAGTTCAAAGACACAAATCAGAAGAAAGTCTCTCTTTATTGATAAACAAATGATGGAAGATTACAACCAGTATTTGAAACAAGTGCTCCTTTGCTAGACAAGGAAACTGAGTTTTTCTACTCCAAGATCTCCAAAGGAAATCCACCAGCGTAACTTTGCTCTAGAATTGATTATATTTAGCCTCAACCTCTACCATCTATTTATACTTGACGAAAGAGAGAGGTTACAATGGTTGAGATGGTTGGGGAAGTTGGGATAGTTATGATTAAGATCCCAACTGTCCTCGACTAAACTTGTTTTTATTTTTTGGATTAGGGAATTTGTGACTATTAATACTAGCAAGTCGTGAGTGATACGTGGATTTTATAAGGGAAAACCGCATGTACAAACCCTGATTATGTATTTGCAGGTTGTAATGTTAATACTCGTGAATGATTTGCAGGTTGCAATGGTGATAGTCGTAAATTCTCCCTAATCAACGTATAAAAAATAGGTAAGGTTAGCATGATGATAATATATGAAGGAACATGCACATATATAGGGATTTGGGCACTTCCATCTATTTTTTCATTTTGTGTATCGACACATTGAGTGTTAGTACTCAGATGGAGAAGTGCCATTTCATAGGATAATAGATGCCCCATAATGTGTGAGGTCAGAGGGAAGCGATGGGTGAAATAAATTACAAAATTTATTCTTGGAGAACTCAGTTACCAAGGCTACAAAGAGGTACCTGAAACATACATATCAAATTCATATACAAAATCATATATGAGGATGCCATTTTCAATAAAGTGAAACACTAGCTCCTTTACAATATTTGATTACATCATATGATACAGGCAAGAAGGCCACATATATTACAAAGGTGGATCAGAGCCACAATATACAATGATGAGTCCTCAAAATCTGGAAGTAGTGTTGTTGAACATAACACAATATTGCGCAACATAGATTATAGAGGATGAACCTAAGGTCTTCATCCAAATCCATAGAAACCAGAATAATCCCTACCACATTGTGACTAGATGAGATGAAGTCGAACATGGAAGGAACTCAACAAAATGTTAGTGAATGAGTGATGCTGACAACTAAAGCAAATGAGTTCACCAATAAGGGTAGTGAATCCTAAGGTACCATCATCGAAAATCTAGGTATTCATCTTTAGGAGATGCTGTTGAGAAATCGTGAGAGGAGGAAGGAAATGAATCCTTCAACAAATCACAAGAGTAACTAGGAAACTAGATGAGGGAAGGTAGACACAATGAAATCTCAGAGATGATAATGATGGGAATCGAGATGATCAGATAGAGGTACATATCCTTGAACAGGGAGCATGGCACAAAGATGACCCAAGACAGCTTTTGACTTGCAGATATCACAACTAGACTTATATGTCATGTAGGAGACATGATCAGATTCCCCATGTATAAAGGACAAGTGGAGGAGTAAAAATTCAAAGTAATAGTTGAGCTAGAAGTATAAATTGAGACATGAGTATCGGAAATTTCACAGAGTGTTTTGTTCAAGGATGACATGCTGCCACTACTTATAACCCAAAGAGAGAAATTCTTCCTTATCTTTCTTGTTAAGTTTTAACAAGTCCAAGAAAGTCAACTCGAGACTCTCTTCATTTTTGACAAGCTTGAAGAGGGGAGATAACAATTCTTGATATGTCACTGATTCATGGATTTTACGAGCCTGAACTAGTAGATTTTCATTGGTGCTTTCATAGTTTTGAGAGTCTGAAAAATCCGAAGAAGACTCTAGGGGGGTGTTTTTTCATACAATTTAGTCTCCCTGAGGCCGGAAAAGTATAAAACAATCCACAAAATAAATCTCTTAGCTCCTAGAGGACTAAGGTATACATTTTTCGTACTTAGTCAACAAGATCCAAAAAAGGGGTAAACTAATACCAGACTGGTGCACCTTCAAAAGTAGCATACAGCCTAAGTTTAACGAGTGTGAAGGAAGGAAATATCACTTAGAAAGATCCATTTGATTACGAGAAATGGGGCTTACAACAATAAACTCAATGCTTTGTTCTTTAGGTTTTGCGAGCATGACAAAGACATAAAGTATGCTTAGAATCTTTTTCATGTTTAGGTCCAGAGCACGAAAAAGAGGAAACTAAGCTCATACTGGGTGTTTCGTTTCCGTAAATTTAGTTCCTCGGGTCTGGAAAAGAGATAAACATGTTCATGAAGATACTCTTCTCAATTCCGCAGAAAAGAGAGCATTCATTTCACGTAAATAATCTACATGGTCCAAGAAAGAGATAAATTACCACCAATGAAGATGATCATTCAATTATTCTTAACGAGTATGAACGAACAATTTTACTCGAAAGTCTAGTCTGTTTTGAGGACTCATGCCAGGGCCCAAATAAAACTGCATAAGTGTGGGGAGCCTTATAATCGGGTACAACTTGATCAAAAGATGCAAAATGAGGCTCATTTTTCCATGAAAAACAACTAAGAAGGCTCATGCAAACCTAACACAACTGCGGCATGGGTACCAAAAAGACAATAAAGTGTTCTAAATAGGGTACCCATGAGAAGGAGGCCCTATCCACGGAAGAACATTGATGTGTACGAGGTAAAAGTGGTTTTACACCATAGTCCATGGACAAAAAAGTGATCCTAGGATTAAGCGACGGATAAGGTATGAGTGCAAATTATGAAATGGAGACCAAATCCTACCCTATATGTGACGGAAAACAAATTTTTGATGATCCAAGACCTGTTGCAGCTAACAAAAAGACCATGGTATTAGTCCATATATTAAAAATTTGTTTTTAAACCATAGACAATCGGTAAAAATCTGAAATTTTTACTATAAATAGTTCAAAACCAAAAATAAACATACCATTTGGAGAATTTACTATATTTGGCAAGTTCTACCTTCAGGCTTCAGTTGATCGTGGTGGACAAACCGTTGGACCGATTTCAATTTCGCAAGTTACATGTTAGCTATCTCTCCCTTCTCTTCCTTTCTATCCAATCAATTTTTGTTTTTAATGCAAAATTTTATGGTTTTATGCATGCACTGAAAGATTCACAGAGAATTCACAGGTATGCTTTATTACAGTCGCAAATACATGTTTTATTCACAGGTTGTTGTACTGCAGCTCGCATATGCTTCGCGATGTGCTAAAAGCACAGTTGCAAATACTGCACAACCTTATATTTTTTTAAGAATGAAAAAATTTAAAGGAATTTTAATGAATTCTAATGATTTATAATGTGCATTGGGTAGGAAAAGATGGTCTTAGAGTGGATAGAAAGGGAACATGAAGACATGGACGGAGAAGCAATGTGAGATTCTCCTACTCTACATGCATTACAAAGAAGCGGCTTGCTAAATTTCTATTGCACATCCAATATGAGAGCACAAGTCCGTCTTCTGGAGACTTTAGTAGACTACTGGGACCATGAGCTCGGACTCTTTGACCTCCAAGGAGAGGCTTTGGAGCTAGCAACAGTTGATATATATTTTATCACTAGGATTTCTCGCAGGGGTAGACGTGTAAACCTAGAGGGCACTAGAAGAGGTGGTTACCCTCTTAGCGTGCAATATTATGTTGATACTTACTGCCTTCTTGGGTCACAAAAGTGGGGGACATATGTCCCAATTTCACAGATAACTAGCTTCCCATTAAAAGTGATGGTAAGCACAGTAGCTAGGGTTGCTGGTTCAGTTGCTTTACATTTGACCACACGAACCCACATGCAAGTTGCAGTGGAAAGTATGCAGGGTACATTGTTTGACTGGTGCTCAGAGATGATCCCAATAATGAAAAAATGGCTTTCTAATTGTAAGAGGGATGAAGAAAGAACTTTGTCTATGCAAGCATATTAATGGAATTATTCTTCGAGAGGGCTCCTTCCCTCAGCCCTGCAGTACCTTTACCACTACTCTCACCTTGTCAACCTAGACTCACAAGATGGGGGGACATATTTCTTCATCAAGGTGGTGGGGGTGGGATCCAAAGTGGCTACGATGACAACTTCTATTCCTGGTGGGATAGATAGGTTCCTGCTCTAGAGCAGTTTCCATATGCCGGAATAGATTTTCAAGGAGATCCTAAACTCATCCTCCCTCTAGGGGGAGCATGGGGAGAGATAGGTATGTTTTTGACTTTTTATATTATTTTATTTTTATGAGTTTTGTTAGTAAAATTATATATACATATGTATATGAGTTTGACCCTTCTTTATGTTCTATATGCAGATGTTGGACCAGTTTGCTCCGATGGGCATCCCAGAACTTTCGTGAGGCTCGTACAAGGTGGTGGGGACAACAGCTTACTACGTGTTATTGAGGGGAAGCTAGCCAGGCTACCCAAGGTGTCCCTACACTGCGGATGGATCAGATCCCAATGATCATGCAGGTGTATGTTGTTGGGGTTTTGTCGACCTGGCTACACCTTCTCAGAAGGGTGGCTAGGGTCGTACTTCATTATAGGGAGGCTGTAGAGGCAATCGCAGTCGAGGAGGCTAAGGAGAAGGCCTATACTTAGGCATATATGGACTATGATCCTATTTTTTTGTATATTGATACACTTATGACAGGATATTTAGATCAAAACTCGCTATATATATATTTCTAGTTATGTATATGTGTCTCAAATGTGTCTGTTATATTTATTTTACAATGTATGTGTTAAGTGCCAATCTAGTATGCAATTTGCATATGCATCAGTAATTGTATTTTCATTTCTTGAAATGTGATTGAATGAAATGTATTCAAAGTTTCTTTCAAGTAATCTTACATGTAAAAACTGACGTAGCAAGTTAGGGTTTCGCACCTGATAATCACCATTAAGTTGGGAAACCATGAGCTGAGAGTCAAATCTGACCTCCAGAATGGTAATGCCACGTAGTGCAACATCCCATAACAAATCAATAACTGCACTGTACTCAACCACATTATTAGTTGCAGGACCTAAGCATGTGCCACCATAGGCAACCCATTGTCTTGAGGGTGAATAGATAACCCAGGGGGTTGAAGCCAGATTATAAGTATGGCAGCTAGCACCATCAGAAAAACCTACGAACCACTTGAATGACATCAGAAACAACCAATAGGCTGCATAAGAAACACTAACCATCTAATGACCTATTGTACATAAAACTACATATAATAAAAATACAAGAACAAGTACCATGTGTAAGCATAGTACTTCTTCAGGTAGAGCCCATTCCTGGGCTCCGATAACTTATTTCCATCATAATTGGTTAATTCATAAGCTCCCTTTTTCAAAAATTTCGACACAATGTAGGGACCTAACCACATTGAATTAATTTTTCCTGCCCCTAGGGGTATCTTGTCTTGATCCCAGAGCAAAACGAGTTCTCCCTCAAAGAAAAATATCAGTTTAACAACTTTGTCATATTGGTTCTTGACCCTATACTTTGTCGTATTGGTTCTTGACCCTATTCTTGTGAGCCTGATTTGTAGTCAACACATCTATGAGTTGTTCATCCAAGTTCTCCAGGTGAATCAAACGTTCTTCCAGATCCGTAGTGTCAGGAATCACATGAATAACAATCTTAAGGGATGGAATCTTGCACTCAACCGACATGAGTGCTTCTACCCCGTGAACGAGCTGGAATGGTGAGAAACCAGTAGCAGTCTTGATATTAGCCCGGTATGCCCAAAGTGCAGGGTACAACATGATATGCCAATTTGACATGCTCGCATTAATAGTACCCTTTAGAATGGTTTTCAAGGTTTTGTTAACTAGCTCTACTTGTCCATTTGCCTGAGGGTAAAATGAAGATGAATAATCTTGCCTGAACCCTAGCATGGTGGTCAACTCAGTCATCATGTTGTTCTGAAAATGACTGCCATGGTCAGTGACAATCTACTTTGGTATACCGAACTGAGAAATGTTTTGGTTGAATACAAAATAAGTTGTCGTTTCGCCATCGGCTTTGAAGGTAGGCATTGCTTCTGCCCACTTCGTGAATTAGTCTACAGCAACAATTATGTACTTGTGCCCCCAGCAGAAATTGGGTTACAAGTCATGTAATATACCCCCCACTTGGTGAAGGGCCCTACTGTGATGATAGGAAACAAAGGAGCAGGATGCGACTGCATCTTTCTGGTAAAAGGCTGACAAGGATAAAAGGGATTTACAGTTTCCACACAATCTTTGAAGATCGTGGGCCAAAAATAACCGGCATGTAAAATTTTCTAGGTCGTTGCTAACCTATATAAATGACCCCCACACGCTCCACTATGGGAATCATTTAGGACACACTCTTCCTCCTCGTGGATGAGGCACCGATGCAAGATCGAATCTACCCCTCAACGATATAAGGTATCACCGATGATCAAGTATTTTTTCACATTGACACAAAATTTACGTCGATATTCTTGTGAGAAGGACGCAGGACACTTAAGACTCTAGATATATACTAGTATATCTCCGTACCAGGGATCAGAAGTGGAAATCTAAAAGATATACTCATCTGGGAATGAGTCTTGTTCCACCACAACAGTCTCTTCCGTAGGGAATTCTAAGATCATTTCTACGAAAACTAAGGATTTTTTGGATTTAAAAGATTGAAAATCCAAGTCAAACTCTTTGAAAATGACTATCCATTTGTTTATTTTGCCATAGATTATGTATCAAGACAAAACTTACTGAAACAGATTCACATTTGCAACAATTGTGGTTGTCCTTAGCAACATGTAGTAATGTAGCCTCTGAACAACATAGACTGTTGTTAAAGCCAACTTCTCGACGTGGGATTACCTAAGTTCGGGACCAACTAATGCACCACTAAGGTAATATACAACATTCTCTTGGAGCTTGTCGTCCTCCTGAACTAGTACTACTCCTATAGTCAACTCCAACGTGACCAAATACAATATAAAATCTTTGGTGTAATCTAGCGGACGTAGTAAAGGAGCTGATAGTAAATCCTTCTTTAATGCCTCAAAAGTGAGTTGTGTGGTTTCATCCCATAGGAATGTTAGGATTATTAATCCTCCCTTGGTCAAATGTCTATTAGATTAATTATTTCCTAACTTAAAAACCTTAAATTAATTAAATGGGTCCACTAGTGCAGTTGGGTCCACATGGCCCAATGGAGCCACATGTCCCAATGGGGCCACATGTACCAGTCATTGAAGTGTGGGGGACACTACTAGAGGTTAACTTCCACTTACTGCATGTGCGTGCATAAGTTAGGGTGCATCCTAGACCAATCCCTACATTTTAGGAGCCACTGGGAGTCTCGGCACCAACCTACTTCAGTCAGTTGGTTTTAGCACTAGTTTGTCTTAGTTAGCCCCCAGTTACAATTAGTTACTTCATAGTCAGTTAGGCTAGTGCTACTAATGCATGGATAATGCATGGTTGCATGGGGAGGAGCTCTTTACCTACCTACCACACTCAGTTGCACTGAGTTAACTAGTTGTTACTGCTTGTTGGAGTTATTGGTCATCGGGGAGTTGTTTATTTGGACTCCGATATTGAATGGTAGACCTTGAGTTAGAGATTCAGTTAGATAGAGTCTTATCCACTTGGAGGATTCGAATTCATACTCATGTATTTGAATTCTACCTATGTATACTACATTGTAACACCGAATATTATTGTGATGAATATACTGTAAATTCCTGAGCATTACTTGTCTGTTTCCTGTGTGGTTTTTTTTGCTTAGTTTGTATGTTCATTCTCCAATGTCCATTCAATTGCTGCAACATTATTAGAACTCTCTGCTTGAATATATTAATGGAATTCAAAATCTAATATGGTATCAGATCCTTCTCATGCAGGTTTCATGCTTGTTTCTCCCCATCGAACATTAGAAGCAGTTGGGTTTCCATAGAAGTCCCCTATGAAAATTTGCTAGCTCTAGATTTATTCAGAGTAGTGGAGAGGGCATGATGGACCCTGAAAACATGTTCATGCCAGGAGGAACATCATGATTCTAACAGTTCATATGTTTTAGTGTTTTTTGCAGTGAAATTGATAGGTGCTACGTAGCTTAAAAGAAGTATTTGTAGTCTCCCTATCAGAGAAATTATGAGTTCTCAAAATGCTAAGCCACGGATCCTCACAACTTCCATTACCTTGATTGGAGGATTGATATGCAGCTGGCCTTGCACAAGCATGGCTACCATAGGATCATACATGGATGGGAGGTTGACCCTCACCAGCCACTAGAGCGGAACAAGTTCCTAAACCGTTGTGATGAAGCATTCGGGTAGTTATGTACTTATATTTCCAGAGATCTCCTCTTTCATCTAGAAAGATTGAGGACTCCCAGAGAAGCCTGGGAGAAGTTTGATAGCTTGTTTAACAAACAAGATGAGCTTCGGGGACACATTCTGGAGAATGAGTTGGTATCTTTACATCCCAGCAGTTTCAAGACTATTGAGCAATTCTTCTCCAAATTCAAGTCTCTAGTGCTACAATGCAGATAGTCCGGGATAGAGCAGAAGGATGAGAAGAATGTCCTTTCCATACTCAAAAAATGAGGTCTTGAGTACTATGTCTATGTCTCTATGTTTCATTCCAAGCGGGAAAGCTTTCCTAATTGGAAACTTCCTTCTTTAGATTCATTTTCTGAGTCCTTAATCAAGGAACAAGACAAATTGATTCGAATGGGAGTCATCCAGACTTCCAAATATCAAGCTCTCTTGGTTACTGACTCTTCCAAAGTGCAAGCAAAGGGGAAATCAAAGAAGAAGGATCCAAAGGAAGTTGATTTGAAGCCTAAACCAAATCAACAATCTTCCCAAGGGGCCTCCGACTCTAAGAAGAAGAAATTTGAAAAGAAGTTATGTCTATATTGTGAAAAGGGATACCATCTTGAACAAAATTGTATGAGGAAGCAACTGGATGAGATGTCCGCTCTTCTCAAGCAGCACAACATTGCTCCTCCAAGAGCAAAGAATCCTGATGAAGAAGCACCGACAGAAGATGTCGAAAGGTGTCATGATTTGAGAGCAACTCTCTCTCCATCCTCAAAATACATTATAGATTATGGAGCCTCCAACCACATGGTTGCCTCCAAAGAATCCTTCTCTACTCTTTCACTATCAAAGGGGCATAATATTCACATGGGAGATGATTCCCAGATTCCAGCAGAAGGAAGGGGATCAATCAAAGCGAAGCATGGTGAGTTCAAGAATGTCTTATTTGTGCCCTCCCTTCCTGCTAATCTGTTACCTGTTTACTAGATGACTCATACAGACTCTCCCTAGAGGGTCACATTTGATTCAGACTTAGTTGAAATTATAGAAAAATCCATTGGAAAACTTGTAGCAAAAGGTAACGCAAATCACTCTACCAAAGCTTATGAGTTTCAACATTTCTTTCTTGTTTATCCTCCTACAACTTTATTGTCTCATGCTAACAACACCAACAATATTTGGCATGAGAGATTTGGCCATCTCAATTTCAAATATCTGAAGCAGCTCCACAATGATAACATGGTTGAAGGTTTGCCCTCCATCCAAACTTTCGATGGAGTATGTGTTGGGTGCTTGGTAGGTAAGCATCCAGAAAAGAAGTATGATGTTGGGAAGGCTCACAGAGTTGTCTCTACACTTGATTTGATACACCGTGATGTAGTTGGACCTATGCCCACAAACTCCATTAATGGTTGCAGGTATTTTATGACCTTTATTGATGATTGTTCTAGGTACTGCTGGATCTACTTCATGAAGCTAAAATCAGAAATTTTTGAGACTTTTAAAATTTTTAAAGATATGGTTGAGAACAGCTTCAATAAGAATATCAAGTCAATAAGATCCGATGGAGGACGAGAATATGTCAAAAGATATTTCCAGACTTTCTATGAATCGGAGGGGATTCGAATGGAACACTCAATTCCATACACACCACAGAAAAATGGTGTGGCTGAGAGGAAGAACATATCACTGAAAGAGATGGCAACATGCCTTCTCCATGGCAAGCATCTACCTCTTTCTCTTTGGACTAAAGCAGTAAACTGTGCTTTGTATTTGAAAAATAGGGTGCCCTACAAGTCAGTGGTTGGGGTCACACCATTTGAAGCACTACATAGGTATAAGCCCAATGTCTCTCATCTTAGATTTTTTGGTTCCAAATTTTGGGCTAGGATACCACTTGAAAAGAGAAAGGCCTTCCAAGCCCAAAGTAGTGAATGCATTCTGTTGGGATATGTAGATGATGCAAAATATTACAGACTGACGGAGGTTGCTACCAAAAGATGCTTCATTGAAATAAGTGTCCAGTTCGAAGAAGATTAGCTGCATGATACTCCTCCAGCAGCACAGGAAGGTATAACAATTTCTCCTCCTATTTTTGGTGATGATGATGTGCTACAGGTTTCATATTCAGATGAAGAAGATCACATACATCATGATCATGTTATTGAGACTGAATCTCAAGAGATTCTAGATGCAGATCGAGTACCCATTCCTAATCAGAAGCCTCAACCCAGATGGGCTCAAAATATTCTTGATGCAGCCGGAAGTGGTGTTGGAGTTCCAAAAGACAAAAGAAGAACTAGGTCCCAGTATCAGAATGAGCATGATGCACTATCTCTCACAAATTCGCTCTCTACAGAATGGTGCAGCAAAGTTATAGGTCGGTGCTACTTGACGATGGTGAATAATTAGCTACATGGCCCACATAAGCATAGATTTGATCATTCCCTACCTTCACCATCCAGCAAAACCAAATAGAGTCATCAGTTCAGAAGTACATTGAGAGGTCAACTGATGGACCATGTTGTTGCCTAGAGCTGAAATTTTTAGCATCAGTGTNGGGGGGGGGGGGGGGGGGGTTTCCATGAGGTTTTCCCCTATTTCCTCAGTTGTACTAAGTAGCATTTTTTAGTATCTTCTAGATTGTATTTGGGTGACCTATGGTCTTGTTACCAGGGCCCATAGTTTTCCAAGTTAGGATTCATGGGGGGTGTTAGGATTATTAATCCTACCTTGGTCAAATGTCTATTAGATTAATTATTGCCTAACTTAGGAACCTTAAATTAATTAAATGGGTCCACTAGTGCAATTGGGTCCACATGACCCAATGGGGCCACATGTACCAGTCATTAAAGTGTGGGGGAAACTACTAGAGGTTAACTTCCACTTATTGCATGTGCATGCATCAGTGAGGGCGCATCCTAGACCAATCCCTACATTTTAGGAGACACTAGGAGTCCCGACACCAACCTACTTTAGTCAGTTGGTGTTAGCACTAGTTAGTCTTAGTTAGCCCCCAGTTACAAATAGTTGCTTCATAGTAGGTTAGGATAGTGCTACTAATGCATGAATAATGCATGGTTGCATGGGGAGGAGCGCTTACCTACCTACCACACTCAGATGCACTGAGTTAACTAGTTGTTACTGCTTGTTGGAGTTATTGGTCATCGGGGAGTTGTCTATTTGGACTTTGATATTGATTGGGAGACCTTGAGTTAGAGATTCAGTTAGATACAGTCTTATCCACTTGGAGGATTCAAATTCATTACTCATTCATTCGAATTCTACCTATGCATACTACATTGTAAAATCAGATATTATTATGATGAATATACTGTAAATTCCTAAGCAATACTTGTTCGTTTCCTGTTTGGTTTGTTTTGCTTAGTTTGTATGTTCATTCTCCATTCAATTGATGCAACATTATCAGAACTCTCTGCTTGAAGATATTAAAGACATTCAATTTCTAATAAGGAATGGAGTGTCTTTCTTGAACAAGCACATGAAACCCTTAGTTATCTTGGCATAATTGACTATGAAACGCCAAAGAAAATTGGATTTCCCCTACAGACTCTAAAGTTTCCTGATGGAACGAGGAAGAGGAAGATTTACAATAGCCTTGACTTTCAAAGGATCCACTTGTATTCCTCTATTTGACACAATAAACCCTAGTAACCTCCCTGACTCGACACAGAAAACACATTTGTGGGGATTCAAGCGTGTCTTATAATGTCTACATCGTTCAAAGATCATATGAAGATGATATGGATGGTCCTTCCTCTTTCGAGAATGGGCAGGTAGATCATCTAAGTAAGGTTCGAAAATATTCTTGATTTTGTGGAAGGAAAATATCATTGCCTGCTGAAAGGTAGCTCCATCATTCTTCAAACCGAAGGATATTCTCTTATACGCGAAGGTCCCCCAAGGACAAATGAAGGTCATTTTATGTTGGTACTTCGTCTTAATTTGAATTTGGTTATACCCGGAAAAACCATCCATAAAAGAAAATACCTCACTACCCGCACAAGCATCAATAATTTGATCAATGAAGGGCGTGGGGTAGTTATCCTTGGGACACGCTTTATTTAATTCACGGAAGTCAGTGAAAATGTGTATGGTCCATTGGTTTTTATCAACAGGAACAGGATTAGATACCCATTATGTCAGAGCAATTGGGTAAATGAACCCTGCTTTCAACAGTTTCTCCACTTCAGACTTGACAATTGCCGCTTTCTGCGAATTTACTGGTCCAAGTTTTTGTCGAATAGGTTTAGCATCAGCCTAAGTATAGATTACGTGTTCAACTATATATGGATCAATTTCTGGAATCTCCTCATATGACCAGGCAAAGACGTCACGAAATTCCTTAAACAAGGAATTGTATATGGAAATCTCCTCAGAAGAGCAGTTTGCACCAATATGCATATTTTCAACGACGTTAGGGTTTGCAGAGATGTTGATTGGAATGGTAACAGAGATATTTTCCATATTCCCCTCAGCAAATACTCCCTCCTTGGGTAAAGTATTAATCAGCATATCAACACCCTTTGCTAGTCTCACATGGAACTCTTGATTCTCAATTCTGCTCAGCTCTAGAAGAAAGAAGGACTTATGGTGAAGGTCTTCACAAGTCTTTTCTCGTCTGATCATAGCTTCCAGAATGGCTTCTTCCAAAGGCAAAAACATATCCAAGCAATCATATGAATACGTAGAGTTCTCCGCCCAAGCGAGCAGATAAGCTTCGTCTAACTCCCCTAAGACTGTAGAAGGAGTCACAATGGAATTGCCAGTGGCATTAAAAACACCTTGGTAAGCTACTTCCACTGTAGATAATGTCACTTGAGGCTGATGATGGGAAGGAAGGACCCAAGGATTAGTTCTATCAACAACCGTCGTGATAGACTTCCCTACACTTGTACAACCTAAGTAGTTAACAGGGGTTGGTATATCGAATGTGCCCATCAAATATGCATACATTTCAACCCCCAAGCTCTCATTAGTTGGTTTTTTACTGATCTATCAATGATACTATGGCATCATTTGTTTCCAAAAGGAATTTCTGGGTAAAACCAAGTTGGTCAACAATACCCAACTTCCTTTCGTGTGGAAACGCTACAACTAGGAGAACGGTTGATGGGATCACACACATAACAAAAGTCCAACTTCTCCCCAACAGTAGGTTATAATCCAACAGGACATTGATCACTTCCACCTCAACATATACTGCTTTCCCTGCCAACTTTATTTCAAAAGCTGGCAAGATACCTCACGAACAGAAAGACCTTCCATCAAAAGCAGTAAGTGCAGTGTTCAACGAAACCAACTCTGGGGATCCTAAGGCTTTCCAACAAGACATTGACATTACGTAGGTGGAAGCACCTTCATCAACCATTGTTCGTCCAATGATTTTTCCTCCATGGACAACATCAATTGACAAAGACGCATGGTATGGAAAGCGTATTTTAACATCAGAAAGATTAAATTTTGCCAGCAGGCTCATTGAATCCATGCTACCTATGGCTGCTAAGAGTGCATCCATTTGAGAAGGACAACTCTGTAACACCTCCAATGCCGACATCACACAAGTATTTTGAGCTAAGTATTCAACTATGGAATAGTTGGAAGAAACCCTAGCATTAGGGTTGTGAAATATTTTCTTAAAGACACATTTCGGTATCTTGGGCATTGGATCAATTGGTTTTTCAATAGTGAGAGGAGTTGAAGTTTCAACAGTAGACTTACCCTTCTCTTGAGCCTTCGATTGATAATTCTTAATTCTTGTTTGGAGGAAAGTATTGGATGATACCATGTTAATATAATTTTGATCAGTAGGAGCACTAGAAGTGCCCTCAGCTACACTCGAAGCAGAAGCTGCATTTTGTCCTTGGGGAAAGGGATCCTTCAGGATAGTCTGCTGTTGATTCTTTAGCAGCTTTTGATCTTGTGCCATTAGAGGGAATTGATAAGTAAGGTGGTCTCCTTGGCACAAATTACAAGGAAACTTGACCTTTTTCTTTTCTTTTTTTCCCCCATAAGCATTGTTTGTGGGATTTTTCTTGTTTTGGTTAACCTCACCCTTCTTCTCCTTATTATGTTTCCCACTGGGCTATTGATTTCCCTTTTGAGAATACCGTGCAAAAACATTTTCACTTTGTGGTGATGGGGTGGAAGTCTTAGATTCCTCCACTGTAGATTGTTTCACTAACAACTCATGGAGTTCTTGGCCAGTGATTCTACAGTGGGATAATTAACTGAACCAACCACGCCATCAGCATGGGGTCCATGCTTGGGTTTCTTAGTGTTTTTTGTGAAGCTTGACGCCTCATGGATAATTTCATACAAAATCCCAGACTCAGCATATATCAGGTCTAACTGCTAAGCCCTGAGGATTGTCTCTTCTTCCATGGTCACCCCTGAAGTGGATACGTCATTAGAGATGTAAGGTAGTAGAGAATTTAAGAACCACTCTAATAAAAACTTGGGAGATGTAGTGGTTTTAATAAGCCTCTTTATTCTTCACCACTCCTGAATGTGATCAGAAATATGTGTGGCCTTGTTCTGTCGAAAGGTCGACAACAATTTTGTACCAACATCATCAGTGACTAGGAAGATGAAACTGGTTAAGGAGCACAGTTGATAAATCTAGAAAACTATCATAAGCAGTGAAGCAAAGTTCTATGTACCGTTTTTGCTTCCACATGAGTCAACATTCTTTGAAAAATACTCAACCGAATGGAGTCATCGTTCAGTGAGTTTGACTTAGCACATAAGGTGAAAACTAGTGGTAATGTGTGCACCTAGATCTTCACCAGCTTTGCCTTTAAACTTAGGAATGTCTTAGGGTTGTTTAATGGGTACATGTGGTCATGCCACATTGTGTTCCACGGGGTCATTCATTAACTTTGACAAATATGGCAAGTTTAATGTTTCCAGGAAAGGAAGTTTGGGCCTAACTGAGGATTGATAATAAGGATTTTGGGGTGTGGAAGGACCTGCCCCTTGGCTCCCAAACGAAAAGGTGGGGTTTCCCCCAGCCACCGGTTGTGATGCAGTTGCAATATTCTGGAAAGGATTCCACCCGAAATCTAGTGGATTACTAGTTTGTGGTGCATGATATGTGGTTTGACCTGCTCCAGCCAAAACTAGAGTTTGAAACATAGGAGTAGGAATCCCTCCACTAAACAGTGAAAAGGGAGAGCTCGTGAATGGAGTAGCCAAAACCTGACTAGGTGTCTGAAAATTATGACCAAATACATTTGTGCTTCCAAACGACATTCCCACATATGCAGGCCAAGGGCCTACATAAGGAGTGGATGGAGGAATATGTCCTCCATTCCATGAAAAACCCTGAACAAACGAAGTGGACCCACTTGGACCACTTTGAGTAGCTTGCATAAAAGAAGGAGAAGTAAAAGGTGCACTGCGAATCCCAATGACCACCCCACTAGACTTACCTACCACATTAGAGGGTGTTGAGGGTTGAACCACTCGAGCACTTGGTGAAATGGGTGCAATAGATGCATTAGGTCTAGGATCACTCACCTGGGGAGGTGAGATTCCACCAACAAAATGGTTGAACTCAAGGTAGACATACCCTCTCTTGAGCTAGACATAACTCAGCTCAAAGGAACACCAGAACCAAGTGAACTAAACTGGAGGACCTGGACTGTCACGGGATCGTTCATATCAGTTAGAGGTGAATTAAAGTTTCTTGCGAACTCATAATCCTACAAGTATTTTATCTCTATTGTTTATGTTTCTTCCTAATTAAGTCTGAGTTCAAGTTCACTAGGAAATTTTCTAACACCAGCCGATTCGAAAGAACCATCTATATCAAATCGTTGCCTTTGAGGTGGCGGTGGAGACTCCACTGTAATAGATGGAGGAAGGTTTTGCAACCTTCTAGACCTACGAAGAGGTTGGTCCTCCACAACTATAAATTTGACTCACACACCTAAAGGCTAAATAAACACAAACAAGCCAAACAAAACACACTAAAAATCTCCTAAGTAACACAGACACACCAGCTAGAAGATACATCTTCCAAAGGAAATTCTAGGATGATTAGGGCCCAAGTCCAACAAGTGAAGATCGAAGGATGGTTACTTGGAATCTCGTGAATATTTTTCTGGGTGCAAGCACTAGAATCACCCAACCACCCTTCCAAATTGTCTATTGAGGTTACCTTCCAAGTCCGTCCTAGGTGTACTGGAAATAGCCTTCCAATACCACCTGTGTAAGATCCTAGTGTATGGAGACTAAGGCTACCAAATCTACACCGAGAGTCCGGCGGAACAATCACAAGCCTGATCAATGTGCATGGGTAGGCTAGCTAATCCCAAAACCTTATCAATACTGGCACCTCACAGGGCCCAAGAAGTTGTATTGACAAGATACTCAAACGCACATCAATCTTGGTAAACGATCGAATAAGGAAGTGGAGGGTTATCTCCTCAACCGAGCTCTCACGCGGCCTCGTGTTTAAATCCTGTGTGAGAGGATATTTCTGGATGGTCTCTTATAGAAGAGGATGTACCGAAAGACAGGCCACTACGTTTGAAATCAAAGTGCTTTTGGACAGTTTAAATTTCCTAGTCCAAAAACCTACCCTAAGCTAGTTGATGTACGAACCTATAAAAAGAAACTTACTAATAAATTTTAATTAAACGTTTTTTTTAATGGGTTGTATTACTCAAGGGTAGTGGAGTGAGACTAAATGATGTTATAGACTAAACAAAGTGTAAGCAAATGATGTATAAAAATTTGAAATAAATGCAACTACAAATGCAATTTTTTCCCTTCTTTTCTTTGTAAATGAAAGCTAATGAAATTTTTAACAACTTGAGAAACTACAAGACTTAAATTTTTTTATTTTTCTGAAAAAATAGTGAGAAAAACAACTAATACAACCTAATGCAAAATGAAAAAATGCTTTTTTTGTCTTTCCTTTTTCAAAAAGATCAAAAATCATATGCAACTAAATGCACTTCGAGCAAATTAAACAATCTGATCATATAAAATGTAAATGATAGCAATCAGACCCTATCGTAACAATCTTCAACCAAACAGGTAGAGATGACTCAAACCCTAGACTTAATAGAAATGTTGACTTGCAAAGACCAATAGATCCAAAAGATGGCAAGAATGACTCACTTGGACTACCAAAAAAGAAATCCCAAGTATATCAGTGTTCTTAAAGGACTGATAGACACCACTGACCAAAAATACACAAGAAATAAGACCAAGCAGCCAAGCAGGAAGGACCCAACACATTCACAAATGAAGAAGTCATACCAAACTTACTAAAAAATATTTGACTAAACAAGAAAACAGTGAAAGGTATACACCCAAAGCTATAGTACAATGCTAAATAAGAACCCTAACAAGAACCTGAAGGATCAGAAATACAAGGACAAGAAAAAAATTACAAACTAACAGACACCTACAGGAAATTCACGACTGTCATCAAGGAAGGTCATGTACCATTCAAGACTGTTACCAAAGCAACCTGTGAATACAACAAACAATACACGAATGTTACCGAAGCAACCCGCAAATGCAGTCAAAATTTTTCATAGAGAAATATAAATGACCTAAAGGTTCTAAGCATGAAGCATTGAAAACTAAAGGAAAAATCAAAACAAATCACTAACAGGATCAATCAGAGCAAAACTGAAAGAAACCCAAAGAAATTGACCCAAAACATGTTGGACTCCCCAGTGGAGTTGTCTGTTCTGTTGTCTAGGAGAATACAACCTAATAACCTAGGGTCTCTGAGGTTACCAACGTAGTAAATAAACTTGCAGGAATTTATCCATTTAAGAATTTGATAGAGAAATAAGGTAGAAAATAGGTGTACCTTGCTTATGGAGGTTGATCCTGTCTTTCTTCTTCAATCTAAATTGCTCCAACAACTTCTAGGGAATCTTCAACACCTGCAAAGAGCCAAACTTTTCTTGCAATATCTTATATATTATATAGAATATTAATGAAATAATATGCTTGTAATGAAATAACAAGACAATTCAGAAATCATAATACATAAGAGTACAAAGACACAAATTGGAAGAAAGTCTCTCTTTATTAATAAACAAATGATGGAAGATTACAACCAGTATCTGAAACAAGTGCTCCTCTGCTAGCCAAGGAAACTGAGTTCTGCTACTCCAATATCTCCAAAGGCAATCCACTAGCACAACTTTGCTCTAGAATTGATTATATTTAGCCTCAACCCTTACCCTCTATTTATACTTGAGAAAAGAGAGAGATTATGAAGGTTGAGATGGTTAGGGAAGTTGGGATAGTTATGATTAAAAGCTCAACTCTCCTCGACTAAACTTGTTTTAATTTTTAATTTTTGGATTAGGGCATTCACGACTATTAATACAAGAAGGTCGCAAGTGATACACGACTTTTATAAGGGAAACCGCATGAACAAACCCTGATCATGTATTTGCGGGTTGTAATTTCAATACTCGTGAATGATTCATGGGTTGCAATGGTAATAGTCGTGAATTCTCCCTAATCAGCTTATAAAAATAGGTAAGGATTTCGTGATGATAATATATGAAGGAACATGCACATCTATAGGGATTTGGTCACTTCCATCGATTTTGTCATTTTGTGTACCAACACGTTGAGTGTCAGTATGCAGACGGAGAAGTGCCATTTCATAGGATAACAGTAGGGAAATTCTTCAAGTGAAGCAGGAACTACTAGAAAGTGATTATGGGCCCCCGTTAGGCTACACCCTTGTTGGTGTAGTGTTGAACACAACCCCACGACTTCATTTATCCCACATGTCACTGAGATCCACTTTTGAGTAAATTCGGACATATTCCTCATACCCCTCGTGTATATCTGGAATACCATTTTCCCTTTAATAATCAGATCAATACCACATTTTTAATAAAATTGATCAACAATTTCCCACTCCTTAATTACTCACTTAATAATTCTAAAACTGACCAACTGAGAGAATTGCAATACTTCTTGAGACAACACTAGCAACCCTCTTACACGCAAGCACTCCATTAGCATTGGTCTATTACATCATCTAATTATTTCGGTATATTCAAATTAATTGATGTGTTGAATGGATGTTATTTTATGCTGGTAATTTAAATTACTTGTAAATGATCTTAGTTTCAGAATTTTGTGTTTTTATTGATAACACAAATATTGTTGTTTTTCTTTTTCCTCGTTTCTTGTATGCAAAACCTCCGGACTTTGTTGCTTGTTATGTTTCCATATTTTTCTAATTTCTAGTAACATAGGCCACCAGAAAGAAATGAACAAGAAGATGGTAAAGTAAATCTAAATGAAAAAAAATGTAATTATAGACATGAGAGAACTTTTGTGGTATCAAAAAGGCCACAAGTGACTCCAAAATAAGACCCCAAATTTTATGGGCTAATGATATAATAAAAAATAAATTTAAATATTAAAAAATAGATGTCTTATATAACACTTTGGAGAATTGATGAAATTTTCTGGGTCAATGCTCAAGCTAATAGTTAATCCAATGTGATATACCATGCCTGCTTGCAAGTTATTTTTCATCAAATTATTTTAGTTTTATTTATTTGTTTTTGGGTAATGATGACCCTTCAAGCTTAATTAATATCCTACATAGATTCCTTTCTCATTGGTCTTATTTATCACACATTCCTTTCTCACTAGTGTTATTCATCACAATGATAATATTTCTGGAAATATTTATCTCCAAATCCATGCAAGTTAAAATCAAAGGCTTGAGGGTCAAGATTGTGGGTGGAGTTTAACGATGGGTTGTTAGAATACCATTTGGATTTTGAAGTACGTGTTGCACTTGATTCTTCTCAATTCATTTTTGTTCGATGGACTAAAAAATAATATGATCGTGGTTGGTGCTACATCACCAGGAGCGGAGGGATCAACTTATGTAACAACCATATCGTGGTAAAAGTTTCCTCCTGTCGTAACTAAATTTGCAACTTTTGTAGTTGTCAATACAAAAGTCAATGGAAGGTTTTGAACGAACATGAGTTGTGGTTAGATTGTGACATGTGGGGGTCATTACTTTCTATATTTATATATAGATTGAGAATATGTTATTTTGAATAATAAAAATGGAGAATATGTTATTTTGAATAATAAAAATGGGGTATAGTAATACTAGTTTAAAACGTTATCTCACGATTATCTTAGTCTTTGTTTCATTTATTCATTTAATTTTGTTGAACTATATATATATAAATTTTGATTTTGATGATAGTTATATATGAAGATTTAATAACCTTAAAAATCTTTATTACATTTAAATTATTCATTGTCATTATCATTATGATATATACAATATTATTAAATAATTTTTTTTTACTAAATTGTTATTAAAAAATTATCATTTTAATCTTTGTTATCCTATTTATTTTATAATTTCATAATTTTATACTCAAGTTACATCATGTAAGATATATTGATGTAGTATGTGGAATATAATTTCATAATTTTATACTCAAGTTACATCACGTGAGATATATTGATGCATGTATGTGGAATATTAAAAGAAAACAAACAATAATGATGAAACTCAAACTAAGTATGCTTACACCATAACTAAAGTCAAGTCATATTGATAGGTTTTATTTAAGGTAGCCATGGCAAAGGGTTGCATATATTTTTGAAAACACATGTAAGCATGGTTTAACTTATGACACATAACAATATTTATGTACACATAGTATGAGACCAAAATATATGTTTTCCTTAAACGCTACATAACGCATTTTTATTATTATAATCAAGTTGAAATGCAAAATAGTCATTTGAAAGTTTATCTAATTCAAAATTGGAGTACAAAAATATACATAAATAAACTTGGAGTACAAAAATATACATAAATAAACTTGCAACTCAGACTTCACAACCAATATGATATCCCTTAACAAAAAAGATTAAAAAAAAAAATTACTTTTCCTTTTAACCAGTTCATACATATCTACGAATCTTTTTTTCACCACTTCTAGCTTTAGTTAACCTTGGCCCTGTTGAGCATGTTAGAGAAAGGTTTGTGTTTTGTTATTGCCTCAAGAAAATCACTCTGAAGACACTATTAAAGGTATTGAATATTGTATAAAAAGTTTTGGAACATTTCAAAAAATGAGGTCTAATTTATTGAATATTGTAAAAAAAGGTTTTGGAACATCTCAAAAGAAGAGGTCCAATAAGAGTGTACATTGAGAGTGTACATTAATCTCAAGACATATCAAATCACCAAGTAGCAACTTATTGAAACAAAGAGCGAAGCTTTAAAAACGATTAAAAAAAATGATAGCATGATAGTTCTAAAAGTGGAAAAATGTATGGCCATCATAATCATGTATACAGATTATTACTTATCCAAGATGAATAAACATTTGGCAACAACGATTTAGTTTGAAGAGTGACATTGAAAAGCATATCATTACAAACAGTCCTTAAGCATCAAGAATATATAAATAACCAAAAATCCAAAAAGAAAATTGTTCACATTGTAAACACAATAAGTTTACCTACTTATCAATTGACATACAAACCTTTGCACTTGATGGGCAACCGTTAGTACACCACTTTACTAATTAAATCCGTATTTCTCTTTTCAACCACTTTACCTTCTTTTGCCCATTTCCAGATGCCTTCTTTCTCATATAGCATTCAAGTGATGAGGTTGGTTTTTGGTTTGATTTAAATGACAGCCTAAATAATGGTAAAAGCCATTTTGAAGGTATTAACAACTGCACAAGGAGTCCAAGATCTTGTAACCGTCCATGGTTTTCATGGTAGCACACAGCGTAATTAAGATATGATACCTGGAGGACATTTTAGACATCCTGGGGATGCTTGAGCACCTTCCAGATGTCGAAAATATTAATCAGGGCGTCAGGAGGAGGTCAACCAACCTACATACAGACAACAGTAGGGGAAGCATTCCAGATTTTGTGGAAAAGAGAGATTTCTTGCACTTTCGTATCATGGAATCTATGGAGGAAATCGAGATAGACACGACGAAATCAAAGTACTATCCCTGCAGACAACAACGAAATGTGAGACATATCAAGTTTCAGGTGGTTGTTGCGCGTTGGTGTTTATATTTTTCAGCAAAAAATAATTAGCAGCAAAATAATGATTGCTGTGGCAGGCTCATTGCTAGCTATTGGATCTCAAGGAACTGAGATTTAATGACCAATAAAACTAAAACAGCAATCATTGCTCTAAAACAAACTGGCTAACGGTCGCCATATTTTTCTTCAATCTCTTTTGGAATATGATCAATCTCCCAAAACCTAAAGATCTAGGATTTGATCTTATTATTATAAATACCAGTCAGAACAGAGATACCAATCAAATTATTTTGTTGTTTTGGTAACGATGACCCTTCAAAGTTCAAACTTAATTAATAGCCTGCAAAGATTCCTTTCTCTCTATTGTTATTCATAACAATGATAATATTTCAGGAAAGATTCATCTCCAAAGCAAGGCAAGAAGGTAAAATAAGGAAAAATCAAAGGATTGAGGGTCTGTTCCTGGGTTCCAACAATTTCAAGAAGTTGTTGTTGCATTTTTTATAAATCAATGGCCTTGATTCTCAAGCCGTTCTGAAGCTTTAGTAAAGATATCTACGAATTTATATAGGAAGTCTAAACTATTAAAATACCTGTTTCCCTCTGCCTTATGACAGTTGAGGATTGACTTATTTTCAATAGACAAATGAAAGAACCTTGAGTCGTGGGTTAAGAAGAGCCTCTCTTTAGCTGGGACATTAGGCTGCAATGAAGCATCTCTTTCTGCAACTCTAGTGTTCCTTTTTTTGATCTCGGTTTCACCTTCAAGCATTATTGTAAAAATTGAAGGAATGTTGAGGCATTTTCTGTGGAGCAGTGCCAAAGAGAAGTGACATTTTTTGCCATGGCATAAGGATACAAAACCAAAATGGCCAAGTAGTTCATGGATCAAGAGATTGGCTCTAATGAATAAATCTCTTACAACCAAATTATTCCAGATAGATACTTGGAACCAAATTCATTAGGGTCAAGGATCTTGATTTCAAAATATTGCTACAATCTCCCCGCAAAGCAAATCATTAGATTCTCAGACCTTCCTATGCGTTCCTCAATCTGGAGCAACATTTCTAGGAAAAACATTATTGCCACTGATTAATTGTTTTGGAAGTGAATGGTGGCGACTTGGAGCAGTTATGGGAAGATCTCTGGAGGAATGCGAATGAATTTATAAGCCTCACTCGAAGCTATTCTATATGAGTTTATTAGAATTGGATGGTGCACAAATTGGTAATTAGTGGGAAGGAAGTAAAAATTTTGTTTTCAGATCATGGAAACTCTTGGAATTATGGTATCTTACTTGGGCTTCCTCATAAAGGAACCAAATGTTGTATCATCTCTCTAAAAGGAAGGTCATCTTGAATGAAGGACCATATGCTTTGGGGTGGCATAGGGTTAGGACAAGCCCTTGCAGATCAAAGGAAAGTCCTATCAAAAGAAGATCTCAGGCATATAGGGTTAGGACAAGGCCCACAAGATGTAGTGATTGCCTACTTGAACTTGAAAGGTGAGGATATTTCTCTGGTTCTGTTAAACTGCCAGGTTGCAATGAAGATTTAGAGTGTCGAGGAAGACAGTAAATCAAAATACGCCTGTGCCCTCTTCTCTAAAATACCTACTCAATTTATGGGGGCAATGCCCGGGAAAATCACCAACTTTAAAGATACATTGGGAAATAGCCCCTAGTTTTTTATGTGGACATTATGAAAATCTCAAAATCTTAGAATCTTCAACGAGAAGTTCTTAACTGTGAACCACATTTGGCGAAAAGCTCAAGGGGTGATTAGAGAATCTATCAATGCCACTATGAACACTAAAGAAAGCCTTCCATCAAGGGAAGCTCTAGATAAATTAAGAAATTTAAAGATGAAGTTGAGAGGCCCAACAAATATTAGCAAATCATTGAAGTAGGAGGTTCCCAAACAACAAAAGGAATAGCCTATAGAAGGCTGATTGAAACTGAACTTTAGCGGAGCATCTAGGGGAATTCCTAGCTTGGGAAGAACTAGGGAAGAACAGGAGGTGATATAAGGAACCAAGAAAGGCTTCTTAAGTTTATGTACTTCTGCTTCTTAGAGTAGGAAACCAACAACAAGAAAAAGGATTTGCAGTCCTCAAAGGCATTGATTTGACTTTCTATGGGAATTCCTAGCTTGGGAAGAACAGGAAGTGTTTTAAGGGACCAGGAGAGGCTTGTTAACTCATGTATTTCTGCTTCTAACAACAGGAAACTAACAAGAAAGAAGAAACATTATCAGTCCTCAAAGGTATCGGCGATTTCTCCAATAATCAAGACCTTTTTAAAAAGAAAGGCTGAAGATAAACTCTGGGATATGGAAATCATCAATACTTGGTGCAGGTTAGTACTTTTGTCTTTTTGCTAAAGTCAGATTTTAGCATGTCTGTAGATTAGCAAATTATTTTGCAGATTGATTGGAAAATTATACGAAGACCCAATGGAAGAATATCTCACCATTTAATGGTGCGAAGAACACTCTGAAATGTGTGATGACCAAAACTATCCCTTGACTGTCTCAGGTCATGGGATAAAATGGGGAGATTGAGAACCTGATTCCCCCTGGGATAAAATGGGGAGATTGAGAACCTGATTCCTTGCTCAGGCTAATTGTAGAAGATTTTCACAGTGACTGGATTGATTAATAAAGCGAAAATTCAAGCCATTAGTTGGTTTAGCTACACTTCTCAGCGTAGATCAGCTCCTTGTGTTTCAAAAATAAGAGGGCATCCCTTGACATAGGATCACATGTTGAGAAGTATTTTGATGAAAAAGCAGTTGTGGGTGAGACATTTGGATGGTTTTGACAGTGCTTGTCACCCACTTGGATATCCTCCAGGAATTTTCATTCTAAATCTCAAAGGGGTAAAGAGCATTTGACATTTATTCATCTCAGCCCAGCGACACAGAGATTCAAATTAATCTCTCTGGCATCATGCATGCTAAACCTTGGTCCTTTGACTCATCGAAAGGTCATTGGTTCCTATTACAAATAAGGGAGGATGGTATCAACAAGTTGGGTGCTCTGGTTTCTTTTTTTCTGAGTTCTCCAGGTATAGCAACTCTCTTCTCCCGCTTATGGCAGGATGGTATCAACAAGTTGAGTGCTCTGGTTTCTTTTTTTCTGAGTTCTCTAGGTATAGCAACTCTCTTCTTCAAGTCATCTTAATTTTAGCTACCACTTTGATCTTAATCCATCTCATATGGATAGGATCGAAGAGTGTGTGAAGGAAGTCTGTAATTGATTTTGTTTGATAGTTTCAGATCAATTATTTTTATGTGGGTAAATCCTTCTTAAACCGGATTCTATGGATCGAAGAGTGTGTAAAGGAAGTCTGTGATTGATTTTGTTTGGATCGAAGAGTGTGTAAAGGAAGTCTGTGATTGATTTTGTTTGATAGTTTCAGATCAATTTTCTCTATTTGGGTAAATCCATCTTAAACCGGATTCTATTATAGATAGAGAAGGAAGTAATCCCTTCAAATTATTTCGACTTGATCAGTGTAAAGCGAAAGACGCCCCCACTTTTTGACACCATCATTAAGTTTTAACCAGGTAGATATTATTGCCACACGGTGAGAGAATGTTGGGCTTCTCTACTATCCTTGACAACAAGCTTGCCTCGCGCGCTCGCACTGGTTTGCCATTTTATGGCACAGCAAAATGACAAGCAGAAAGGAAAAGATTGTCAGTGGGGATTTCCCCAGGGGAGGGGACGATTTTGACTTTCAGGCTGATTTTCTGCTCAAATTTGGTGAATTTAATCTATGATTTTCTGCTCAAATTTGGTGAATTTAATCTATAAAATTTGTAATTTTTGTTGTTTTTTTTTAGATTTTAAGTGCAAAAATAAAATAATGTGACTAATATTCACACTCTGTAAAATCTAGCAATTGTTTTTACCCGTTTCAAAAATTCTGTGAAAATTTATGACGAGTAACTATCCTTATTTAGACAACTCGTTGAACGATGTATTGTTGACTCCCATTTGGATTTTGAAGTAAGTGTTGCACATGATTCTTCTCAATTTATTTTGTTTGGTGAACTGAAGAATAATGTGATGTGGTGTGCCAAGGGATCAACTTATACAACAATCAATACAATAAAAGTTTCCTTCTTTAACTAAAGTTTGCTCCCAGTATTAAGTATTAGGTTTTTGTGGTTGTCAATAAAGTTTACTCCAAGTATTAAGTATTAGGTTTTTGTGGTTGTCAATAAAGTTTGCTCCAAGTATTAAGTATTAGGTTTTTGTGGTTGTCAATACTAGGTCAATGAAAGGAACATGAATGGTAGTTGGATTTTGATATGTAGGGATCATTATTTATATAGAGATAAATAGGTTGAGTTTGAGATTATATTATTTTGAAAGTAAGTGGTTTTAAAGTCAAATTCCCATGTGGCTATGCATAGATTGTATTAGGCCTTACTTGATGTCCCCATCTAGTTAGACTCTCTAATAAATCATTATCTTAACCAAAGTTGTGAACCACATAAAAATAATAATAATAATAATAGTTTAAAGAGTTGTCTTAGTTTTTATTGAATGTATTGTTTTAATTTTATTGAATTATAGAAGTTGATGATAATTGTATAAGAAGATTCATTAACCTTAAAAACATTTATTGCATTTAAATTATCCATTATTATCTATCATCATGGTTATAATATGTACATTATTATTAAATAAAAAATATTTATTAAATTATCATTAAAAAAATATTTATTAAATTATCATTAAAATTTTATCATTTTGACTTTGTGCATTATCTTATATATTTTATGATTTTATAATAAAATGTTTTTTATACTATTTGTGCATTATCTTATTTATTTTATGATTTAATAATAAAATGTCTTTATACTCAAGTAACATGAATCATTTGAGGCATTTTATACTCAACTCACGGATCATGTGAGACATATTGATGCTTTATGTGGGATACCAAACAAAAACAATGATAATGATGAAACTCAAACAAAGTATGCATACACCATCTGCTCCTGTTCATAATTTTGTCCAAGGTAACCATGGCCATTGGGTTTAATTATTTAAATTTATCTCTCTAAATGCTTAATAGATCCAGATTTAACATAGATCTATCAAATTAAAGTTTATCTAATTCAAAATTAGAGTAAAATAATATACACATCTAAATTTGCAACTCATTGCTTTGACTTGACAACCATTATGAGATATCACATAAGAAAGAGATATCTAAATAATAAATATTTTTCTTTTTAACTAGTTGATATATATCTAGGAATCTTTTTTTCACCTTAATTTAACTTCTAACTTCAGTTGACTTTATAGATTTCCTTTAATAGTAATCTTCAAAAAGAAATAAACATGGTCAACTTATATAATCACCATATGGTTGTAACCATGTTGAACAAGTTAGAGAAATGTGCTTTGTTACTGCTCTAAGAAAATTATTATTCAAGATGTCATGAAAGTATTTAATATCTTACAAAAAGAGTTTTTGGACATCTTTAAAGAAAAGATCCAACAAGAGTGTACAATAATCTAAAGTACATACCAAATCAATCACTAAGTAACAACTTATTGAAAAATACAGAGTATAAAGCTTAAAATAAAATTATAGCATTTTTTCAAAAGTGAAAAAGGGTGAAGCCATATGAATCATAAACATCTAGCAACAACAAAGAGTTATGGAAAACTGGAAAACTTGGGGAACCTTTAAATAAAGTCAAGAAGGCCATAAATGATTAAGTTTGTTGAGTAGCATTAAAAAGCATTTCAGCAGCCCAAAATCGTAGAGATACAGGATATGATGTTATCTAAATAATAATCCTTTTTCTGAGAACGCTGTATTATTATACATACCAGTCAGAACAGAGATACCAGTCAAATTATTGCGTTGTTTTTAATAATGACGACTCTTTGAATTCAAAGTTCAAACTTAATTAAAAGCATTCAAAGACTCCTTTCTCTCTAGTGTTATTCATCACAATGATATTATTTATGGAAAGATTCTTCTCCAAAGCTAAGCTAAGCAAGAAGGTAAAATCAAAGGCTTGAGAATCTGTTCTTGGATTCCAACAATTTCAATAAGATGTTGTTGGAGTTTGAAATTGTATCATGTAAAAAAAACTCATCATTGACATGTTGGAGTTTGAAGTTGTATCATGTAAAAAAAAATCATCATTGAGATGTTGTTGGAGTTTGAAGTTGTATCATGTAAAAAACAATCATCATTGATAAATCAAAAGCCTTCATTCTCATCTGAATTTAGCAGAGATAAAAGCAAAGATAGGGTTCTAAAGACTACCTATTAAAAATCCTGTTTCCCTCTTCCTCATGACACCCATCCAGTGATGGACAAATGAAAGAAGCTTGAATCGTGGGTTAATAAGAGCCACTCTTTAGCTGGGACATTAGGTTGTATTCAAGCAGCTCTCTCTGTAATTCCAGTGTTCCTTTGTTTGATCTTGGTTTCACCTTCAAGCATTCGTGTAGAAATTGGAGGAATGTTGAGGCATTTTCTGTGGAGCGGTGCCAAAGAGGAGAAGTGACATTTTTGGCCATTGTATAAGGATACACAACCAAAATGGACAAGTAGTTTATGGATCAAGGGATTGGCTCTAATGAATAAATCTCTTACAACCAGATTTTTCCAGATAGATGCTCAGAACTTAAATTCATTAGGGTCAAGGATCTTGATTTCAAAATATTGCTACAATCTCCCTGCAAATGCAGATCATTAGATTCTCAGACCTTCCTTTGTGTTCCTCAATCTGGAGCAACATTTCTAGGAGCAAATTTATTGCGACTGATTATTTGTTTTGGTGGCGAATTGGAACAGTTATGGGAAGATGCCTGGAATGGGCATGAACGCATTAAAGGTTAAGTTTCACTCGAAGCTATTCTAAATGAATTTATAAGAATTGGATGGTGCACAAATTGGTAATTAGTGGGAAGCAAGTAAAAAATTTGTTTTCAGATCATGGAAACCCCTGGAGTTATGGTGTGTTACTTGGGCTTCCTCAGAAAGGAACCAAATGTTGTATCATCTGTCCAAAAGGAAGATCATCTTGAATGAAGGAGCATATGCCATGGCGTGGCGTGGTGAGAGAAATTGTATGTACAGTGTAAGAAAGGCTATTTGTATGCCCTATTCTAGGAGGAAAAGTTTGTAGAAGCAAGTCGATTGGAAAACGATTTTGGCCCCTAGCATTTTGGGGGAGTTAGCAGCATTCACAAGGCTCGCAGATCAACGGAAAGTCCTGTCAGAAGAAGATCTCAGGCATAGGGGTAGGGCAAGGGCTACAATATGTAGTGATTGCCTGCTAGAAGGTGAGGTTATTTCTCTGGTTCTGCTAAACTGCGAGGTTGCAATGAAGATTTGGAGGGTCGGGGAAGACAGTAAATCAAAATAATCCTGCTGCCTCTTCTCTAAAATACCTACTCAGTTCACAGGGACAATCCCCGTGAAAATCACCAACTTCAAAGAAACAATGGGAAATAACTACCCCTGGTTTTATCATGTGGAGATTATGAAACTCTCAAAATCTTAGAATCTTCAACGAGAAGTTCTTAACTGTGAACCACATATAGCGAAACGCTGAAAGGGTGATTAGAGAATCTATCAATGCCACTATGAACTCGAAAGAAAGCCTTCCTTAAAGGCAAGCTCTAGATCAATTAAGAAATCTAGAGATGAAGTTCACTGGCCCAACAAATATTAGCAAATCATTGAAGTAGAAGGTTCCCAAGCAACAATAGGAAGAGCCTAAAGAAAACTGGGTGAAACTGAACTTTAGCAGAGCATCTAAGGGAATTCCTAGCTTGGGAAGAACTGGGGAAGAACAGCTGGTGTTTCAAGGGACCAACAAAGGCTTGTTAAGTCTATGTCTTTCTGCTTCTCACAGCAGGAAACCAACAACAAAGAAGAAGGATTAGCAGTCCTCAAAGGCAAGCTCAAAGGGTGATTAGAGAATCTATCGATGCCACTATGAACTCGAAAGAAAGCCTTCCTTAAAGGCAAGCTCTAGATCAATTAAGAAATCTAAAGATGAAGTTTACTGGCCCAACAAATATTAGCAAATCATTGAAGTAGGAGGTTCCCAACCAACAATAGGAAGAGCCTAAAGAAGGCTGGTTGAAACTGAACTTTAGCGGAGCATCTAGGGGAATTCCTAGCTTGGGAAGAACTGGGGAAGAACAGCATGTGTTTCAAGAGACCAACAAAGGTTTGTAACTTGTTAAGTCTATGTCTTTCTGCTTCTCACAGCAGGAAACCAACAACAAAGAAAAAGGATTAGCAGTCCTGAAAGACAATGATTTGACTTTCTCCCTGGGGATCGGAGAATTCTCAAATAACTTAACACCTTTTTGAAAGAAAGGCTGAGTGTAAAGTCTGGGAGATGGAAGGCATAAACAGTTGGTAGGTTAGTAGTTTTTGTCTTTTGTTGAAGTCGGACTTTCATATGTATGTAGATTAGCAAATTATTTTGCAGATTGATTGGATAATTATACGAACACCCAAAGGAAGAATATCTCACAATTTAGTGGTTGGAAGAACACTCTCGAATGTGTGATGACCAAAATTATCCCTTGACTATCTCAGTTCATGGAATAAAATGAGGAGATTGAAAACCTGATTCCTCTCCCATACTAATTGTAGAAGATTTACACAATGAAGGGGTTGATTTATAAAGCGGAAGTTCAAGACATTAGTTGGCAGAGCACATTGCTCAATGTAGGTCGACTTCTGGTGTTTCAAAAATAAGAGGACATCCCTTGACATAGTATCACAGGTTGGGGAGTATCTTGATGAAAAAACAGTTGTAGGTGAGACAGTTTGAAGGTTTTGACAGTGCTTGTAACCCACTTGGATATCCTCCGGGAAATTTCATTCTAAATCTCCAAGGGGTAAAGTCTGGCAATTGATTTGTCACAAAGAATAAGTGCCGAGAGTCTTCCTATGAGCCCAGCGACATAGAGATTCAAATTAATCTCTCTGGCATGCCAAACCTTGGTCCTTTGACCCAGCGAAAGGTCATTGATTCCTATTACAAATAAGAGAGAATGGTATGAACAAGTTGAGTGTTCTGGCTTCTTTTTGTTGTGCAGCAGAAGCACATAGTGATAGGTGTTTATACTTTAAAATTATAAGGATAGGTGTTTACATTTTAAAATTTAGGGTAGAGTAGTAAGTATGTTTTTCCTAAATTGCAGGAGGATAAGACAAATGTACAGTCCAGATTGATTTTATGGGTGTCATTCCAAATTCGAAATCAACAATTATAAATAAAAGAATATCAAAAGTAACTGGTCGCTGATGCATGGATAACAGATGACTGGTAACTCATAGAGAACAAGTAACAAATAACGTGCTCATGACACTTAACTTGTGGCCTATCAGTGTTCATAAACCACTTTAACAAAAAAACCAATATACAAAAGCAAAACAACAATCACACAAAATATATACAGTGATTTGTATATGGTAAAACCCTATACTACCCTTTATAAAGAAACATCCATGGGCAAAGACAAAGAACTCCTATTGCTGAATACTGGAGAATTACAACCGACCCACAAGCAGGCTTGTAGCCTTGACTCAATATTTGCCTCATTCTGCTGCATATATAAATCCTTCATCCCACAGTTACATAAAACTGAATTATTAAATGCTCCAACCTAATTCAGCGAATTTGTCTCAACAATAGGTAGTTGTTTAGGCAAGCGAATTAGCCGTGTGAACCAACTTGTCATTTTAATATAGGGCAGAATGACAAGTAGAAAGAATAGAGTAATGGAGCCCAATAAATAGAAAAATGGGTTTACCCGCTTGGAAAAAGATGAGATTGTGGATGGGGATTCGTTGTTGAATACAATTTGGATTTTGAAGAACGTGTTGCACATGATCCTCCTCAATTTATTTTTGTTTGGTGGATTGAAGAATTAATGATTTTTGTTTGGTGGATTGAAGAATTAATGTGAGGTAGTTGGTAAGTGGAGGGATCCACTTATGACACAATTATAGTGTGGTAAATAAGTTTTCTACCCTGTAATTGAATTTTGCTTCAAGGATGTCGTTGGCAATACGAAGTTAATGGAAGGTTTTACCTGAAAAACATGAATTGGAGTTGGATTGTGATATGTGGAGATCATTATCTAGATTTTATATAGATAAATAACAAGATTGAGATTATAGTAGCATAGTCATAAGTGGCCAGTGAATGTGATAGACATAATCAACCATTTAGTTTTGTGAAAATAGTTGACTGTTAAACAAAGACTAAAATATATATTTTATATACATTATTCATACCAGATTGTTAGAATTAATATAATCACAAAAACTGACATGAAAAAATAAAAACAAAGTATTACCCCTTACTTTAACCATTTTTAACTGAAGCTTATTTAAATCTTAATAAGATATATTTAAGCATAACAAGATACCATGATCACAAAATGAATTCTTTCTATCACTTGGGTTAATCTTATTAATGCGCTCAAACAAATCTAAAATCCGAGATAATATCTAAATACCTATCTAACATAATTATTTTTAATAATAATATAAATAATAATTATTATTATTTAAACAATTATTTTAACTTTATTAAATATATTAATTGAATTTTATTGAACTATATAAATGTTGATAATAATTGTATTGAAAAATTTACCGCTTAAAAACTTTTATTACATTTTAGTTATCCATTATCCATCGTACTTCTTATTGCATTTAAGTTATCCATTATCAATCATAATGATTATGATATGTATAATATTATTAAATAATAATAAAAATATTTTATTAAATTGTTATTAAAAAATATTATTTTGACCTTTATAAATTATCCTATGTTTTATGATTCTATAATAAATGTTTTTATACTCCATTTACATCATATTTACATCATATGAGAAATATAGATATCAAACAAAAGCAAGGATAATGATGAAATTCAAACTAAGCATCCATACACCATGCACTAAAGTCATATTCATAAGTTTTACTCAAGGTAGCCATGGCCATGGCTTAAATGATTTTACTCAAGGTAGTCAAGATAATCACGGCCATTGGGTTGAATGATTTTACTAAGGCAGTGGTGGCCATTGGATTCAATGATTTCATAAATTATTGAAGTCCTATTTTCATAGGTTTTACTTAAGGTAACCATAGTAACAAGTTGCATGTATTTTTGAGGACATATGTAAGTAGAGTTTAACTTATGACATAGTAATATTTATGTATATAGTATGAGACTAAATTATATGTTTTTTTTAAAAATTCTTTATAATATATTTTTGCACTTAGAGAAGGGAGGTGCTCTACAATCTAGTATGAGGAAGAGCCGACATAAATAAAAAAATATTAAAAAAATGAAAAATATAAATTACATATTGACTTAAATAAATAAATATAAAAATTAAACAAGCATAGATCCATTTTAAACCCAGATTTATCAAGTACCAAGTACCAAGAGGGATCGAAATGGTAAGAAAAATATACACCTCAAGAAATTGGATCCCTCTCAATGCTTGATAGATATCGGTTTAAATGGATCTATGCTAGTTTTATTACAATCATGTTGAAATACAAAATAGTCAATTCTAAGTTTATCTACTTTGAAATTAGAGTAGGCAAATATACACAAATAAATTTGCAACTAGTTGCTTTGACTTCACAACCAATATGAGATATCACATAAGAAAGAGATATCTAGATAAGAAATACTTTTCTTTTTAACTAGTTAATATATATCCATTGGATGTAGCTTGGGTGGTTGGAAAGAATGATTGTTACCCTTCCCACCTAGATTCAATTCTTGTAAGTGACATGATGCTCTTGTTGAGCACTATGACTTAGTATGTAATGATTGAGTGAATTATGTAATTCAGGTCATACCTTGACTCTCTAAAATAACATAGCAATAAATCATGAATTAAGAAGATTACTTGTCCAAGATGAATGAACATCTAGCAACAACTAAATGATTCAAGTTTGGTCAGTAGCATTAAAAAAATTCTCACTACAAACCATCTTTAAGCACCAAGGATATATGGATGACCTGAAATCCAAAAAGAAGGTACCTCATTAAAACACAGTGTAAAAACAATAGGTTCACTTACTTAGTTGAGGGTTGATTCTTAAGTTTTTAAAAGAAATTATAGTTCAAACATAAGAAATGAAATTTTATTTTAAAAAACAAATTTTTTTAAATAACAACTTTTTAGCATCTGATAGGTTGTTTTAAGTTGACTTATGAACCTATTTAAATGCTAAACCTACACTCTTTCTTATTAATTACTTATTTAATTTTATTAATTACTTATTTAATGACAAGCATTGTTGGCTCTGTCTTATTAATTGCTTAATATTTAATGATACGTTTTCCCTAGCAACATTGACATGACAATCACTAACGAAAGCATCCAAGAGCTCTAGTACCTCATCTGCCTCAACATAACTCAGAATTCACTCACCGAGTCATTCCTACATCCATCTTCAATTTCATCGGACTTCGAACTTTTGACATCTTCATCAATCCACTGCCCATGGATTTCTCGAGGCTCTCTGCTCTGCAAGAACTCAACCTGTAGGGAAGCTACTTCAAGGGATCCATTCTCACTAGCATCTCTGCAAGGAAGATAACAGGTTTAACAATTCAATACCCCAAGGTCTCCTAAGAAATCCGTCCAAATTAACTTCCGTGGACTTGTCGATGAATAATCTCACTAGCAGAATCCCTGTCAAGTTTACTGAGTCCCCCGGCTTCAATACCTGAACGTTTCACACAATCCCACGATCTATATCCTCAGAGATTTGGGCTACTGTCATTCACTTGAATTTTCCAACTACATCACTGTTAATTTATAACAATCGGTTTGCTCAAACTAAGACATTTTGCATAGATTTTGAAGAATCGGAGAGCAATACTCACATTATAGTCTCCCGAAGATAGGGAGAGCTCGCTTGAAAATATTTTGTCTCCTCTTGTATGCATCCATCTTCAAAAGATTCCAAACGTCTTCACTCATCATATAAGCTATGAATATACACCATAAGAAGAACTATGATAAGACTCTATTTCAAAAAAAGGATTTGAGCAAGATATGTTTGGAGCTTGATTTCAAAATCAGAGAACAAAACACCCTTTATATTCGAAACCTCAGTTTAGGTACTAATCTAGGAAAATGTTGGCAGTCCTTTGTCATTTATAATATTAGACAAATCTGTAAGGCAATGTATTAAAGGTGATATGTGAGTGCCAACTTCCACATGAAATGATACAAAAGATTGTCTTCTTACTATTTTTTTGCTTGAAATTTTGCATGTAATTATTGATTATGTTTATATTAGTTAGTGATATCTTATATAACATACCCAGAACTAAAAAATAAATATTATTATTTATTTCAGTAAAAACATTATGTTAATTTTTATTGTAAAGTTTCTGACCAAGTGGGTCAAGGATGACTGTAATTGAAGAATTATTTATTTTAATAATTAATAAAAGGAGACACCTATCTAGGGGAGACTGTTAAATGAGTGTTCACTAGCCCACTAGGAGGAAGGAGCAGCTGTAGAAGGCTGGTTGACAAGTGGCAACACTAGCATTCACTTTCTAGCTGTTGCAGGAGCATAATCCCTAAAAAAGTGGTAATGTTCCCTGAGAGGGGGGAACTGAGTTGGTGGCTCATTTAATTCCAAAATTGGCCCAAAGACCTGGGCAATCTTATATAAACCATCAAATTGAGTAAGAGGCTTACTACTCATTCTTATTTATGAGAGAATGAACCCTGTGACTGCTACAAACCTGAAAAGTCAAGCACACAAGGAATTTGATGAGGGGATAGCTAAAGTGTTTTGCTGAGATAAGTCTGCTACTGAGTGCAAAGTTGCAAAAGTTTGTTGTGTGATAGTCTTCATCCTAGTGGTTCAGTGAACAGGCTTGGGGGTCCTAAGCAAGTAACTTTGGCCGCTTCAGGAGAAGGTTGGGTGGAATAGTCTCCCGTGGGTGTTTGTCCCCTTTCTGCATTCTGTCCAGGTTTAATTGCTATTTAATTTATGAATCTGTCTTTTCATTTTGAGATTAAGATGTTTTATAATCTCTCTATCTAGAAGTTGTTAGGAACTGTATTTATTAGTATTCAATTTAATGGATAGATCTATTGGTTTAGTA
The DNA here is from genome assembly GCA_001517045.1 of Pseudotsuga menziesii. Taxonomy (NCBI): domain Eukaryota; kingdom Viridiplantae; phylum Streptophyta; class Pinopsida; order Pinales; family Pinaceae; genus Pseudotsuga; species Pseudotsuga menziesii. Next base: position 20,997 of record LPNX010705748.1, on the reverse strand, counting down.
TTCTCTGTAAAAGTATTTCATCATCTAAGCAATGTTCTTTTTATATCAGTTTTAGAATGTTTCTCAAGGTATTACAAACAATTGGGCTGGTGCAAGCTAATGCTGGTCACTTATGACGCATTCGTTGCAATGGACTTCTGGAAAAACATAAATCTGAACGTTCAAAAGCAATATTAGAGGTACCTACACAACGTTTTGGAATATGGCGTAAGAATATGAAATGTGGACAATTGGATTACCTTTCGGAATATATAACTTCTATTTATGGGAACTAAGTATAAATCCCAAAAACTGAGGTTCTTTTAAGGTTGGTATGTTATTTTTTTCCCCAAAAATAATGAATATGTTTGCGTTGGTCCACTCATTTGGTATGCAAATGGTGGAATTTTGTGAAAAAAATTATATAGAGTTGTAGATAACAGGTGCGTCTGCGTTATTTTTCCATATTTATTTATGTAATTTTTTTTTTCAAATTAAGGAAGTTAGTGATGCCCTAAAATGGCAAGGTTGAGCGTTGGTCCACCACATCTTGGTCTTAACATAGTCAATGAACGATATTTTTTTTAGGATGTAGGTCTTTGTGTCTTCTTATGCGGGTTCTTTTCCGTTTTCTAAATAGGTGAGCTAATCAAAAGTTATAGCCAAAGGAAACAACCTACCTTTTGTGTTAGATTGACGTTAGTCCATTTAAAATTAATAAAAAATAGAAAAAGATAATAGATTTAAATAAAAATTATATATTCAGAATCTACAGACAGAGTTACACAAGTGCGTAAATTTTCATTAGTAGTGGACAAGCGTGGCATATGCAAAATCATGCACGAAATAGGAGAAGTGGTACAAAACATGTTTTATGTCATAAGACAGTCCAAACCACTTGGTTTGGCAACCCGAACCTACAACCAAAGCAGACAAGTCATCCACCACGTAGGTTGGAAAAAAGGTGCCCGTTGAACTTCTAAATTTAAATCATGTGTGCACGTAGTTTAGAACATAGCATGCACGCATTAAAAGCGTGATCGCGTTGCTCAGTGCACACGCGTTAAAGACGCGTGCACGCAATTGTTAAGTAAAAACTTTGTTTTGATTTTATTTTCAAGCATTTGCAATGGAATGATGATAATGAACAATGATGACGATGATGAGGAGGATGATGACAATGATGATGATGAGGATGATGACTATGATGATGATGGCGATGACGATGATGATGAACAATGATGGTGATGGTGATGATGATGATGATGACGATGATGAAAAATGATGGTGATAATGATGATGAGGATGATGACTATGACGACGATGATTTAATGATGATGATGAAGATGATGACAATGATCATGATGAGGATGATGACTATGATAATGAGGATGATGATGGCGATGACGATGATGATGAACAATGACAGTGACAATGATGATGATGATGACGATGATGATGAACAATGATGGTGATGATGATGATGAGGATGATGACTATGATGACGATGATTTGATGATGATGATGATGATGATGATGGTGATGATGATGATGATGATGATGATGAACAATAATGATGATGATGATGATAGGTTTAGTTGAAACTTTGCTTTGATTTTATTTTCAAGCAATTTCAATGGAATGATGATGATGACCATGACGATGATGATGAACAATGATGATGATGTTGAGGAGGAGGATGACAATGATGATGATGAGGATGATGACTATGATGATGATGAGGAGGAGGATGATGATGAGGATGATGACGATAGGTTTAGTTGAAAATTTGCTTTGATTTTATTTTCAAGCATTTGCAATGGAATGATGAGGATGAACAATGATGATGAGGAGGAGGAGGAGGATGACAATGATGATGGTGATGATGATGACTATGGTGATGATGATGACTATGATGAGGATCATGATGATGATGATGATGAACAATGATGGTGATGATGATGATGATGAACAATGATGGTGATGGTGATGATGATGATGATGAGGATGATGATGATGATGATCACGATGACTATGACTATGATGATGATAATGATGATTACGATGATGAGGATGATGATGTCGATGACGATGATGATGATGACTGTGATGATGGAAAATGATGGTGATGATGATGAGGAGGAGGAGGAGGAGGATGATCACGATGACTATGACTATGATGACGATGATGATGATTGCGATGATGAGGATGATGATGTTGATGACGACGACGACGATGATGAGGATGAGGATGATGATGACTATGATGATGGCTTTGATGGTGATGGTGATGAGGTAGATGACGATGCTGACGGTGATGAGGAACAATGATGATGATGATGGTGATGATGATGATAAGGATGATGACAATGATGGTGATGAGTATGATGACTATGATGATGATGATGAGGATGAGGATGAGGATGAGGATGATGATGATGACGATGATAATGATGATGAAAAATGATGGTGATGATGATGATGAGGAGGAGGAGGAGGAGGATGATGATGATGATGACGACGATGATGAGGAACAATGATGATGATAGGTTTAGTTGAAACTTTGCTTTGATCTTATTTTCAAGCATTTGCATTGGAATGATGATGATGAACAATGATGATGAGGAGGAGGAGGATGATGACAATGATGATGACGAGGATGATGACTACGATGAGGAGGAGGAGGAGGATGACGATGATGATGAGGATGATGATGATCATGATGACTATGACTATGATGACGATGATTATGATGATGATGATGATTACGATGATGAGGATGATGATGTTGATGACGACGATGATGATGATGATGAGGATGATGATGACTATGATGATGAACAATGATGGCGACGATGACGACGACGATGATGATGATGACGACGACGACGACGACGATGACGATGACGATGATGATGATGATCACGAATAGTATGACTATGATGACGATGATTATGATGATTATGATGGTGATGACTATGATGGTGATGATAATGTTGATGATGATGATGACAATGATGATGACGAGGATGATGACTATGATGATGATGATGAGGAGGAGGAGTATGATGACTATGATGATGAGGATGATGATGATGATGATGATGATGATCGTGATGACGATGATGATTAACAATATTGGTGATGATGATGATGACGATGATGATGACCAATGTTGGTGATGATGACGACCAATGTTGGTGATGATGATGATGATCATGATGACGATTATGATTAACAATGTTGGTGATGATGACGACGACAATGATGATGAACAATGTTGGTGATGATGATTATGAGGATGATGACAATGATGATGATGAGGATGATGACTATGATGATGATGAGGATGACAACGATGGTGATGATGATGATGATGATGATGATGATGATGGTGATGACAACGATGATGAGGAACAATGAGGATGACGATGATGATGATAGGTTTAGTTGAAACTTTGCTTTGATTTTATTTTTAAGCATTTGTAATGAAATGATGATGATGAACAATGATGATGAGGAGGAGGAGGATGATGAAAATGATGATGATGAGGATGATGACTATGATGATGATGAGGAGGAGGATGATGATGATGATGGCGAGTATGATGATGTTGAACAATGATGGTGATGATGATGAGGATGATGATCATGATGACTATGATGACGATGATTATGATGACGATGATGATGCTTACGATGATGAGGATGATGATGTTGATGACGATGACGATGAGGATGATGAGGATGATGATGACTATGATGATGAACAATGATGGTGATGATGACGACAACGACGACAATGATGATGATCATGATCATGAATAGTGTGACTATAATGATGATGATTATGATGATGATTACAATGATGAGGATGATGATGACTATGATGGTGATAATAATGTTAATGATGATGATGACAATGATGATGATGAGGATGATGACTATGATGATGAGGATGAGGATGAGGATGAGGAGGAGGAGGAGGAGGAGGAGGATGACTATGATGATGATGATGAGGATGAGGATCATGATCATGATGACGATCATGATGAACAATGTTGGTGATGATGATGACGACGATGATGATGAACAATGTTGGTGATGATGATGATGAGGATGATGACTATGATGACTATGATGATGATGATGATGAGGATGATGATGATGGTGATGATGATGATGATGATGATGAAGAGGATGATGAGGAACAATGATGATGATGATGATGATAGGTTTAGTTGAAACTTTGCTTTGATTTTATTTTCAAGCATTTTCAAAGGAATGATGATGATGACCATGACGATGATGTTGAACAATGATGCTGATGATGAGGAGGATGATGACAATGATGATGATAAGGATGATGACGATGATGATGAGGATGAGGATGAGGATGAGGATGATGATGAGGGTCAGGATGACGACGATGACAATGATGATGAACAATGATGGTGATGATGACGACGACGATGATGTTGAGGAACAATGATGATGATGATATGTTTAGTGGAAACTTTGCTTTGATTTTATTTTCAAGCATTTTCAATGGAATGATGATGATGACCATGACTATGATGATGAGCATGATGACAATGGAATGATGATGATGAGCATGACTATGATGATGAGCATGATGAAAATGGAATGACGATGATGATGAGGATGAGGATGATGACTATGATGATGATGATAAGGATGAGGATGATGATGATGAGGATTGTTTGGGTGTTATAACGTCTAGATTAATTCAGCTAATATTTAATTATCGACCGGGGTTGGTAGGATTAGAGTTGACACAAAATATATGCGAAGGTAGAGGGGTTCCTATGGTTTCGTGGAAATATTTTAACAAACAAAAGATCAAAAGATCTTTCAAAATGAAAAACCGAGTCAAACTCCTAAGAATTCAACTATTAAAGTAATTAAACCGAAAAAAATGTTAAACTAAATAATTGACAATTTATTTTATAAGTAAATAACTTTAATCTGAAAATGATACTAACAACAACTAACTTTTCAAATAATAAACGAAGATGCAAGAAAGACCTAACTATTAAGCAAGTAGAAAACTTAATAAAATAAGCAAATAGAAAACTTAATAAAGAAAACTAAATAAAAAGAAGCAAGTAGAAAACTTAATATGAATATCTTTGAATTATGTCCTACAAGTCTCTTTCAGTAATCACACAATGAAAAAGGAATAACCTGAACTAAGGATAAGACATATAATACTGAATTTTACATGCAAACAGATAAATCAATCCAAAGGCATGAACACAAAACAACACATATAATGAGTAATTTAATTGCCAACAATTATAACAAATCTAGGATTAACAAGGATGATGATGATGACGATAAAGATGATGATGAGCAATGATGGTGATGAGGAGGAGGAGGAGGAGGAGAATGATAATGACGATGATGATGAACAATGATGGTGATGATGATGATGATGATGACAATGATCATGAGAAACAATGATGATGAGGATGATGACTATGATGATGATGATGAGGATGACTATGATGATTATGATTATGATGGTGATGATGGTCAGTGTTGGAGGCCTCCCTTACCCTCCAATAGCCATAGGTAAGGAGCCTAAAACCTCATAATGGCACCCATAGGCCTAAGAATAAAGTAGTGGTGAAGACTATATTGTAAAAATACTCGAACATGTGTGAATACAAAGATGTTGTTGAAGAATGTTAGTCATTAAATGAGATAAACATTAGTGAGTAAGTGCTAAAAATGTTAGGGAAGAGCGTGCATGTCTAGTTGTGTGTGCGCATCAATGCATGTGCGCATTATTTTACACGCGTGTGCGTGCACAAATACGCATGCACACACTTGTTAATAGTTAAAAAAAAAGAGATATGGATTCCCGGGATTGCTACCAATTTTCACAGGTTTTCTACAACTATTCGTGCGTTTTGTGCTCCCGAACTCTGCAATTTGGCTCACACTCAATCACCACTCTTTGATCTATTGGATAGAAGATCACTCTTGGAATCTAAAAAACATAATCAACGGTCTTGGAAGTTAGTGGATACATTTAAACACAAGTTTTCATTGCAAGAAGAGATCATTTTGAAAAGGTATGGTGGATTGCAAATAATTTTTTTCATTCACAAGCTTTCAGATCATTTCATTGATTTATGTTTTATCATATGCCTATAACAATATCTCTCTCATAGACAACATTTAATTTCACAAGAATAATTCCCAACTTCACATCTAAACAAGTCTCATATTCTCCATACAAGATGAAGTATGCAATGTTAACTAATTTACATTTGCACATGAATATATTTTGATTTCACACAATGATGACAAAGATGAATTTATCTCTTGAGACTCTTCAATTTAAAGAAAAAAACCTTTGAAGTAATCATGAGAGAGGGTCCATATTGAATAGTTCACCAAGTTGTCCATATTCTTTATACAAGATGAAGTATTCAATGTAGACCAATAATCATTTGCACATGAATATATTTTGATTTCCCACAAGGAGGGCATAGATGAGGTTCTCTATTGAGACTCTTCAATTTGTAATTAGTTAATTTGTTCTCTTAATGGTTAACTTGTAACTTAATGAGTGTAATTTATTCAATTTATTCCCAAGACATCCAAACACCAACTTGTGTCTTCCCTCACAACTAATGTGGCATATTACATGTAATGTCATCTCGTCCGAAGGTGTTGGAAATGAAGAATATTTCACTCATCTTCTTTTGACTTCCAATACTTTTTGAACACAAAGGAAGTCATAATCCTATAGCTATAATACCTGCAAACTTGACTCTCTTTACTTGACTCAAATAGAGTATAGAAATGAAACTTTAGTTCGAACATAAAGAGAAACCTTTAATCAATGTTTATGTATCAATGCCAATAATTAGCATACTAACATATCTGTAATTTAGTTAATTATGTTGGAACGTGTCATGTTTCTTGTATAATGGAACCTATACCTTGTTTCTTTCTTGTTATGTAGGGGTGGACCTCATAGTTTTGATAAAGAAACGGTTGGAGATGGGAAACTCATGTAACAGAGCAAGAAAAAATAGAAGGAATATGCCCATTGAAAAGGAAAATGAGGTAAGAGAAAAGGCCAGGTTGGCAATGGAGAGAGTGAGACATGGTCCAGACATTTCCATTGATACCGCGATCGATCCTAATAGAGTTGATGACATAACAACCTCTACTTTAGAACCACGGGTGAAGTGGTCGCGTCCAACGGACCCAACTCAAGTTCCAACATCAAAACAGTCTCCAAACAACAATCCATCAATGATCCATGTTGAAGCTCTTGAAGACATAGGTATATTGAGAGACGTTTAGTATCAAGCATTGGACCTAGGAGCAATGATTAATTTTCAATCTCTCCAAGAAGAACACAAGCATGTCGAGCACACTCCCAATATGGACCGACATGTGAATGAAGCACCACAACAAAAAAGCCCTGGGATCCATAGCTCATGTCCACCTTCCCTACCTCGACTGTCTACTGCAAGAAAAAGGACTCCTAGAGGTATCCATGTGGATGAAACTTGTATGCCAGGCCTTGAAGGTATGTTTCCTAAACGCACTATCGATTGGAAATGTAGAAAATTAATGAAGGAATATTTTAAATCCAAAGGCCATGCAGGTAAATGTCAATTATTACTATGTTTGTTAAAGTCAAATTGTTTATTTGTTGTTAAGATAATTCTGGGCATAAATACGGTTAGAAGTTCAGAGGCTAACAACCATATTGTTAGAAATCTCCAATCTTCTTTTAATGCAATTGGGAAGACGCCTCGTACTAAAGCTCTGTATGTGGCTTGTCGTGTGTTGTCAGAATCAGTTGTAAGCAAGTCCACACAAAAACGTCACCTCCTTTCACACACTTCTCATATACTTAAATTAAATAGAAAAATTGTTCAGAAGTACTCTGTTATAAGAGAAAATCTTCAGACTCCAGGTGGAAAAGATTGTTGGGCTTTTGTCGGCAGGTTTCCTCGTCGAGATATGAAGCTAATTTGTGTTGTTAAGGACTTAGTACAAATGTTCTGGCATGATCATACCAGACATTCATCTAACCAAAAAGATGTGCTTAAGCTGAGAAAAGGTTCTACTAAACGTGAACCCCACGTCAAACACTTCCTTGACACAACAGAGACTAAACTCTATGAGAGATTCAGGAATGAGCACACACAATTGAATCTGGGCTAAAGGTCCTTTGAGAAATGTAAACCATGGTACGTTCGTATATGCATTGATCGAAACACATGCTGTTGTAGATACCATGTAGAATATGAATATTTTTATGACACATATAAACATATATTTTGTGATTTGCATACTAAGTTGAGCAGGGCTACAATGAATTTGTAATACCACAGAATGCATCGAGATATTTTATCGTCAGCATCATGTGTCCAAGGAATGAAGAACAAAAAACTATGGAAAATGATGTCTATATGGGAATTGTTTCAGGTGCAGTGGGTTTTCTCTTTTGAACCATTGCATTCATGGAAGCGATAAACATCAATTTGGCAATATGAGCGTGGAGATGCAGAGCTTCAAGTACTTAACCTATCAATCATATAGTGTGAAGGAAAGTAAACAGATTGCATTGGTGAAGTCACAAGTGCAAATGATTATTGCATGTTTTTCTGCTTACATGTTCAATTTCTAAATATACATTATTTAAATGTCACATTCTAAAACGACCCTTGTTTCATGGCAACAGGTACGAGTATGTGATTTTTTATGGAGTTCTACAAGAAAACTGAGCAGTATGTTCAACATGTGCATGTAGCGCGATGGCAGGATGAGCAATATAGAAAATGCGGGGACAAATTTCCCATTGGGACCATATTGTCAATTGTGGATTTTGCATAAAACTACACCCTTCAGCCACAAAATGAAATTCAAAGTCAACACTGCCATTCCAACCAAGTCAGCATCATGGTACATATTACGTATAGGCATGGCCCTGAGAGTAGCATTAACAACATGATATTACAAAAGGAGACAAACTTTTACATAAGTGATGACAGATGCCATGATCTGCATTATGTGCAACATTGTTTTCAAATTTTTGCTCAAGAGACACTTACAGCCCAGTATGAGGGAGATCGAGATCTTGTAACAATACTGGGGGAGATCTTGTAAGGTTTGTAGATTTAACGTTTGTCTATATTATATCTGCCAAAAATAATATTGTAGAGTTTGAGAGAAAGGTTGTAAGTTTTGTGGAAATCTTGTAACGCTTGTCTATATTAAGTCGGCTATTAATATAAGGGAGATATTGTAACGTTTTTCTAATCTTATATGACCCACCCACATCCTACATCCTATTAGTATTATTGCGCCCACATCCTTCTCAAAGAAAATTGTGAGGCTATGAATTGCATTTTGATCGAAGAAGAAAACAAGGTCAAGGATACCATGTCCGAAACCCGTTGAGATTCTTCGAAACTTCCACTCCATGCAATTTGCTGGCTCCATACATTTCCGTCCTCCCTGCTCCAATCCAATATGGTTCGCAATAACACAAAATTAGGGTTTTTGGGAATTGCAGCCTTGACGCCTTCTTCTTCTTCATCTAGATCAGAATGCAATGCATATCCTAATTCGGAGTTTTGATTGGGTAGGATGTCATCTAAGTGACTTATATCCACATTATTCTCAATATTCTCCAACTCAATCATATTGTTGTTCCCCTCTCTAATACATTGAAATACTACGTAGTAGATCGAGTGGTGTTGCTGCATGGCATTCCTGGCATCCTGAGAAAGGTGGTCATGGGCACTTCACTCAAAACTTTTTCTTGTAGCCGCAGACCTCTATCTTTCTCGGCAGTTAAAAGCCTATCAGACATCTCCTAGATTGCGCTTGCTTGATCCTTCATTGTATCACTACACAGCTTAACATGGCTACCATTTCCTTGTTCGTCCATCTTTCGTAGTCCTGGTGATGTTCACGAGTGAACAGATATCTGTACAATGACTGAAGAAAAATTGGTTTGGTAAGACATTGTTTGCTACTATTTTTTTCAATGCACTGGACAGTACGGTATTGTATTTTGTATGGAAAGTATCATAGTGGTGAAATATTAATGGAAGAAAACTGTGTCATTCTTTGAAGAACTCGATGTTTGGAGTGGACATTCTCCCCATAAGAAACCAAGAAGCTTGAGAATACAAAACGAAGTGACCTGCCAGGAAATATAAAGGATTGAGAATACGAAACGAAGTGATCTGCCCGGAAAATATAAAGGGTTGAGAATAAAAAAAGAAGTGAACTGCCCAGAAATATAAAATATAAAGGATTGGATTCAATAATAACAGTTTGCAATAATGATTGAATATGTATTTAGGGTAATCAATATTGTATGAAATTTGGGAAACCATGAAGCCTGAGAATAGGAACTGAAATGACCTCCGTGGAAATATAAAGCGTTGGATTCAATATAGCAGTGTGGAATAATTATTAAATATGTATTTAGGGTGATGAAATAAGGAGTCTTGTGTTAAAATATTGAAATGAATTTGAATTAAAGAAATAATAGTGAAAGATGAATATACTCTTATAGTTGGATATAAATGCTTAAAATGGTTTGTGTAATAATAAGGATATGATGATCTCCTGAGGGATAAATATTTTAATAAAATGGTTAATAATATAGAGATTAGTTAGATTAATGAGAAAAATTAAAATAAAATTTTAATTATTATGAATATTAATAATGATGTTTTTTTGTTGGCAAAGTGGTGGAACCCCATCGGTGACCTTTCAGCTTAGGAGACGTCTTAACCATACCCCGCCACCAACTTTCTACATCTCGCAGATTGAATATTAATAATGATATTATTAATAATATTATTATTATAATATTAAATATTTAATAATATTAAAAATTGTATATACAATTAATAAAATAAACCATTTAAGTATAATAAACTATAATATTGAATTTAATAATCAAAATAATTGACCATACATTTTAGACATAGATCCAAAACACTCTTAAAATACTTACCAGATAAAATAAATGTTTTAATTTTTTAATTCTATGTTATAAAAGGATAAGTTACATAGCATTTATTTCATGCTTATTTTTAATAAAAGGTTATGTAAGCTATTTCTTTTAATAATTTTTAACAATATTATTATGGTTTTTAATGTTAACCCAAAATTTAGGTTTTTCATTTTTTTTAAATCATCATATTTCATTTGGAGAGTTCACATTTAATTGAATAAATTTAAGTTAAGGTTAAATATGAAAAGATTAGATTAAAAAAATAACTTAATTAAAGAACACACTAAAAAAATATTCTTACACTCCAATAATAATAATATCTATATAATACATAAAAGGAACTTTAAAATACTTAAGAAGACTCTATTTTTCTATAAACCCACACTTAAATATATAAAACCAACTAATATAGGATAGATAAACCCTTCTACTTTTAGGAACAACTTACTTCTCCTAGAACAAACGTCTAATCTTCCTCTCTCAAGCATCCTATCATTGTTTCATTTAAAGATAATTTGTTGTGTGACCCTCCTGATTTCCCACATAGGACTTAAGACTTAATTAAGTTACCTCTAATTCTGTTTATGAGGGAGATCTTGTAACTTTATGTGAAGATGTTGCAACGTTTGTCCATATTATGTTGTAACAATTGTTACTAACAAAATAATAAAAAATAAAATTTTAATTATCCGCCAAAATAAATGTCGGCCACAAAACAACATAATATGGGGGGATGTTGTAATGTTCCTACCTAAAAAACAATAAAAAAAATGTTGGCCTTGTCCTAAACAACCCATGGTTTTATTGTACATGGTTTAGGAGGGCCTTGCAAATGGTTTTAAAACCATGTGCAAGACCTACTAATCAACCCATGGTTTTTGTGTACATGGTTTAGGAGGGCCTTGCAAATGGTTTTAAGACCATGTGCAAGTATGTAAGCCATAAATAATATTAAATATTAATATTAAAAATATTATATGTGGACCATAAATTGTATTAAATATTAATAATAAAAATATTATATGTCGACCTTAAATATAAAGATGTGTCTTTTGGCTTGAATCAAATCAATAGCTCTTTGAGTGCAATACTTAATAAGAGGTTTGCACATCGAGAGATTTGATCCCTCTTGGCGCTTGATAGAGCCTAGGATTTGGATCTATGCTAGTTTGTGATGAGCTAAAGGAGGGAGATATACAGATGGATCGACATTGGATATGGTCAGATGGTTGTGCAGGCCAATTCAAAAATGCCTGAGTCTTCCAATGGATGGGTATGTTACATAAGACTTATAATGTGCCGCATATATGGAACTACTTTGAGGTCGAGCACGACAAAGGTGAGCATGACGGGGCTGATGCATGCATTAAGACCACACTACGAAGGGAGGAGATGAGGTTTACAAGAAACCCCCATATCAAAGATGCAGAATCCATAGTTCAATGGTGCTCTGCAACAATGTCAGACGGAACTAAAGTGCAACATACATCAATAGGGGTAGGAAGGCCAGTCAGGAATTTTTGGCATGTGATTGACATAGATCAATCCCATTCCTATAGTTGTGGCACAGTACAAGGAACACATGGATTTAATTCAGTTTGAAGCTCAAACAACCCCCTATTTGAAATATGGACGCGAAAACTTGCTTCCTTTTGCAGCCCTTGTAGCAGTGGTGAATGGGATGAATGTGAATGCATGGATTGGGTTGTTGATTGGGATCATGTGTCACTTGCAGTAGACCCACGTGTAGTTGGTGAAACAACCCACTTAGAGGAGGGTCAGTCAGTGATTTCAACAGACTACAACCATATCTTATATTGTGTACAACCATGACACATATATGTAGTTGTTGCCCCAAAAGACAATGAATGGGGCATGGATTATTGGTTGGCATGATGCATTTGAGGTAAGCAAATCCTGAACAGACCATTGATTGATGATGAAGGCAATGAATTTCCTATTGGATCGATGGTGGTTGAGGGTGAATATCTTACACTAGATGGGAAATCAAGAAGAACCAGTGGGCATGTATTCATGGATTACAGACCAGGTTATGTGGTCTACCACTTCACAAACTTAATTGTTGGCAAGAACATCCATCTATAGACAATGTCAAACAAAAACTCAACCAAGGTACAATACTTCTTTCCTCATTCAGAGCATCAGAGATTGATGGAGGCAATTATAAACAGAGAGGATCCAAATGGCTATATTGAATGAGATTGGGTAATTGCACTTACACTCCACTTGGGTGAAACCATAGCTTTCAAATTTTGGACTAGAGGCATGCCCACGCTATGCAGATTCGGGTGGGAGGCCATCCTGACCATAATCCCATGCAACGATCCCAACGAAATCGACGGTTCATCCATCGGATCCCCGGTCAACATTCTATGGCGAGTTGCAATATGCCTGCAAAAGTCGTTCAGGGACGCCTGGGCCAATTCAAGGTCGGGGTCCCCATACCAAACTAAGAGGCGATTTCCAAATACGTTGGCTCCTGCATATGTGTTTGGGCATGGCCTCCATGGGAATGCCACCCCTGGCCACCTGACACAGGGTTTTACAAGGCCGTTGCACCGTTGTGAGGGTTGCATGGACCCCACTGGGACAAAACCTTAGTTTTCAAAATCTATCCTGGAGGCATGCCCGGGCGTGCGGAGTTGGGTGGGAGGCCATCCTGGCCATAATCCCATGCCACGATCCTAACGGATCCAACGGTTCGTCCATCGGATCCCAGGTTAACATTCTATGGCGAGTTGTAGTAGGCTTGCAAAAGTCGTTCAGGGACGCCTGGCCAATTCAAGGTTGGGGTCCAAAAACCAAAACAGGTGGAGATTTTCAATTTCGTCAGCTCCTGCAGGTGTGTTTTGCATGGCCTCCATGGGAAAGCCACCCCCAGCACTCGACACAAGGTTTTGCAGGGTCGTTGCACCATTGCTAGGGATGCATGGACCCCATTTTCATGTGACTTTCAACTCGACATAACTCAGCAACTAGAGGCTGGATCGATGAGTCGTCGACTCTGTTGGTCTCCTTGCATGCCATTACCTCTAGTGGGCCCTCTCCACCATGTTTACATGGCCCAGTGATTTCATTGTGCATCAGTTTTGTAAACTAGGGTTTTGCTCAGTTTCCTTCAATGCAACTCTCGCATTAGTGGGTCAAATCTGTAAAACCCTCCACTGTGCCAGTCTTGGTAGTGTTCCCATATCGCCATTGGCCATACACACTGGTCAGAGCCAACAACATGCAATCTTGCTGCATCGTTTGGTTTTTCGCTCCCAGATCGAGAGTGACCAAGTGTCCCTGAAAGGCATTTTCATGCGACTTTCAACTCGACATAACTCGACAATCGGAGGTCGGATCAATGAGCCGTCGACTATGTTGGTCTCTTAGCATGCCATTAACAATAGTGGGCCCTCTCCACCACGTTTGGATGGCCCAGTGACTTCATTGTGCATCGGTTTCGTAAACTAGGGTTTTGCTCAATTTCCTTCATTGCAACTCTCGCATTGGTGGGTCAAATCTGTAAAACCCTCCACCATTCCAGTCTTGGTAGTGTTCCCATATCGGCAGTGGCCATATACACAGGTCGGAGCCAATGGCATGCAATCTTGCTGCTCTGTTTGGTTTTTGGCTCCCGGACCAAGAGTGACCAAGTGTCCATGAACAACATTTTCATACGACTTTTAACTCGACATAACTCAAAAACCAGAGGTCGAATTGACGAACCGCCAACTCCATTGGTCTCCTGGAATGCCATTACCTCTATTGGGCCCTCTCCACTACGTTTTCATGGCCCAGTGACTTCATTGTGCATCGGTTTCGTAAACTAGGGTTTTTCCCAGTGTCCTTCAATGCAACTCTCGCATTGGTGGGTCAACTTTGTAAAACCCTCCACCGTGCCAGTCTTGGCAGTGTTCCCATATTGGCATTGGCCAGACACACCAGCCGGAGCCAACAACATGCAATATTGCTACTCCATTTGGTTTTTCGCTCCCGGACCGAGAGTGACCAAGTGTCCATGAACGACATTTTCATGCGACTTTCAACTCAACATAACTCGGCAACCAGAGGTCAAATCGACAAGTCGTCGAATTCGTTGGTCTCTTGGCATGCCATTACCTCTAGTGGTCCCTCTCCACCATGTTTTCATGGCCCAGTGACTTCATTGTGCATTAGTTTCATAAAATAGGGTTTTGCTCTGTTTCCTTCAATGCAACTCTCGCATTGGTGTAAAACCCTCCACCGTGCCAGTCTTGGTAGTGTTCCCATATCGGCATTGGCCATACACACAGGTCGGAGCCAATGGCATGCAATCTTGCTGCTCCGTTTGGTTTTTCGCTCCCAGACCAAGAGTGACCAAGTGTCCATGAATGACATTTTCATGCGACTTTCAACTCGACATAAATTGGCAACTGGAGGTTGGATCGCCAAGCCGTCGACTCCGTTGGTCTCCTAGAATGCTATTACCCCTAGTGGGCCCTCTCCACCACATTTGCATGCCCTAGTGACTTCATTATGCATTGGTTACGTAAACTAGGGTTTTGCTTATTTATAAAATAAATGTTTTATGAATATGTTCTTTATAGTGCAAATCCTTATAGATAAATATTGATTTTTGAATTGCTTGAATACTATAAAAGGTAAACTATTGAATTCAATTATTTAGAAATAATTATTGGTGAATTTGTTGTGTTTATGGTTCAAATTTTTATCATTTTATTATACTTACCAACTTAATATAGATTATTATTCTTATCCTATATTATATAAGTGGCACCCATAGCTCTACTTTAACACTACATAATATAA
>LPNX010705738.1:444808-455913 GCA_001517045.1 Pseudotsuga menziesii | reverse complement strand
AAAAACTTTACAAAACTGAAAAAACTTTGAACAACTGTAAAAACTTTGCAAACCCCTTTTTTTTTTCTTTTTTGAAATCAAAATATGCTAAAGAATTTTATAAACAATGCTGTAAAATAAAAGACAGAGATGGTTGTATGGCTGCAAGGGGGACAGGTGGCTGTGCAGATGCAGGAAAAAGGGGGGGCAAAGTAGCTGGGTTTCGGCGCAGAAACTATGGCAAAAAACTGTTCGCGGACCGCGGGTTGGAAGGCAACAGTCGCGCGCAGATCGCGGGTTTAGAAGAAACAGGCGCGGTCTAGGTCGCGGGTTTCTGGCTGACAGCGGCGGTCGGAGCGCGCCTGTGTAATGAACAGGCGCGGTCGGATCACGACTGTGGGTGGGCAAAACGCGGTCGGGGCACAGGAAAAGAGGCTGACAGCGGCGAACTGGTCGCGGGTTAGGGCTTTAAAGACGCGGTCGGAGCGCAGTAAACAAGGCTGACAGCGGCGACCTGGTCGCGGGTTTGGGCCTGAAAGGTACGATCGGGTCGCAGTAAATGAGGCTGACAGCGTCGATTTGGTCGTGGGTTTGGGCCTGAAAGGTACGATCGGGTCGCAGTAAACGAGGCTGACAGCGGTGACTTGGTCGCGGGTCGAGGTCTGAAATGTGCGATCGGGTCGCGGTTGCGGAAAGAAAAAACGCGGCTTCCGGCGGCCGAAAACGACAGCCGAAAGTACAGTACGAAAAGAAAATAACAGTAAAAAGAAACAGCGGAGTCGCCAAAACTGTAGCTAGGTTTTTCACCCTAGCTTGTGCTGATGAGCACCTACTAAGGAATCTGGAATCCTTAGTAGCAGTTCGATTAAACAAAAAGTAAACTGGAAAATAAAAACTAAGCTAAAGCAGAAAAAGTAAATGACAGGAAGTAAAAGACAGTAATGAAATGTGTAATGGTGTTTTTATTAGAGTTACCTCTAATGTAGAGGTTGGTGGAGTCCGTTGCGCTGGTCCGATGTCGGTGGCTCCGAGCTCCGAGCTGGTCCTTCTCCTTCTCCGATGGTGGAAAATAGGCCAAAAGGGGTCTCAATGATGGTAAGCTAGGGTTTCACGAGATGTTTTGGCAGAGTAAGGATGCTATGACTGTGGATGTGAAATGAGGGGGCTTCACCACTTATTTATAGTTTTTTAGTGGTGAAGTGCTTGCCCATGGTTTTTGGAAACCATGTGGTTTAGGGCAGCTTGTTTAGGGTTTTTGCCCTTTTTAGGGTTTTCCTCCTTTTTCCTCATTATTTTTATTCCTTTTCTTCCCTTTTGGGGATTTTTGCTATTTTTGGAGGAATTTTGGTTATTTTTGGAGGAAAAAGGGGTTTTTGGGCCTTTTGGAGGCATTTTAGGCCTTTTAGAGCCTTTTTAAATGGTTTTATGGCCTTTTGGAGGCATTTTAGGCCTTTTGGAGGCTTTTAGTGGGATTTTCAAGGAAATATGGTAGGTAAATGGACGAATGAGCCATGAAATGGGGTAGATGAGGTAGTTAACCATTTTTGGGTGTTAACAACATCAACATGGAATGCTCCAGAGCTTATACACAACATTTCCAATTATATTTTCATGTGTTCTAGAGCTTTATGCTCAACACAAATGTAAGTACTCATGTACTCCAGATCCTCTCACTCAACACAAAACATCTCATCATTTATGTGCTTCAGGGTCCATGCCAAACACAACCAACATATATATACATATATATCATCAACAATTGGCTTACGCCCAATATACAAAGCAAATCATCATGTTCGTATGTAGTGGGATCTTTGACCCAATATAAAAATAAAACATCAATATAATCATCATGATCAATAGGCTCATGCCTATAAATGGTAGGTCTAAAATTCAGGATATTACATCCCTCCCTACTTAATACAACACCATCCTTGGTGTTCTATGGACTATAGCGTCCCCAACCCTCCGACCGACGAAGAGGATGCTACCCTGGCGTTAACCATCCGAGAAACCACCCCATGAACATGTATGTACATAAAATGTTGAAACAAAATGCTTTGAACTAGAACATTCATACATGAGTATTTATCATACAGCGAAAGCAAACACAAATTCATACAAGCATTCAACATGTTGATCATATTCATTAAACAAATAATATAAATACAGAGATGAAATGGTCAATATTACTTATCTCATAAAGAACTCATCCCGAAACCAGCTATGTCACTGCAATGTTCCACCCAACCATAGGCTAGCATGCTCCTAAATCTCTCAGCAATGATGCCACCCCCGAGATGGGCATGATTCCCCAGGGAATAAGGAACAAGCAGTCTTACACATAGCCAAGGATACACAAAACATAGCCAAGCCAACGTAGTTGGGTTTTTCAGGCCATCAACAAGATAGCCAAGCCAACATGGTAAGGTTTATCAGGCCATCAAGGAGCTGGGAAAGGCTAAATGCTAAGATGGTGAGCTCATTATAGAGCTAGGGACACCTACACCAGAACCAGCCTGAATTCTAAGACACCCACACACACCCAACACAAGGAATCAGTCCCTTCTCTGCTACATTGTCCCTCAGGCCCCGACTTCCCTTCCACTACTATTCAGGGGTTGTGGAGAAGAAAGCCATCCCTCTAGCTCTATCTGTGTGGTTTTCAAGCATGCCAGGTTTATCAAGGAAACCAAGCCCCCATCCCTACTCCTAACACAGTCCAAAGACCAACCATTGCATACATGCAATCACACAAGCGATTCATAGCTTGGGCGAGGAAAACAACTCCTAAGTCGTTCTTGGCCCTATCATGGCCAAAACGACTCCAAAATAGGTTATAGCAATCCCAAAATGTAAAACAGACACCATCAGCAACGTGGGGAAGACAACAACCCGTCCTCAACAATGAAGCCACCAGAAAGACTTACACAGTCCAAAAATGGAAGAGGAAAAATTGTGGGTGATAGTGACCGAACGGCCCCCAACTTGCTGTGTGAGTAACAATAGTGCAAAACCCAGTGCGTGAGAGAAGATTTACACCAGATCCCAAATACGAATGGAAACACATCAGATTCCTCTCCATGGAAAATGTGAATGACAATGGAAAAATGCCTCCTTCTCCTGAGTACGTGAGACACAGGACATTTTTCCCTGCGTGAGAATGACTGACAATGGAGAATGGCGATTCGAAAGTGCAGGATTGTTCCCAGCACCGTCGTGGAGAGAGTGGAAATGATGGGCGTATTCATTCTTCTGCCCAACGTGAGGTTCAATTCGCTGGTGGAGTGTGCGTGTGGGCAAGGACTGACAATCCTGCCACACTCCACTCCCCAGCAATAACTGCCTCAACCACTCAGCAGAGCATTAGAATGGTATTTGGATAAGACAAGGTGGTGACACATGGCTTTTCCCCATTGGTTCATGGGTTAAAAATTCCCCCCCTTGTCCTTGGGAAAATCATGCCCTTTTCATCATGGTTGCATTGACATAGCTAATTGGGGTTAATTTTAATTAAAGTGCATATTTACATGATGCCTAAACTAATATGTGCCGTATATCATGATATACCATCGGCAATGTTTTCAATCACCGAACATAACACAACCAAATCGATGGTGCGGCTTTCGCCTTTATCTCTGCACCATGATTAATTACAATATATAAATCATCTACATTTAATGCATTGGGGTCAAAATTGGGGTGTTACAGGGACTCTGAATGATATCATGAAACAAGGCAGGGTAAGCCTTTCTCATGGTGACCTCATTCTCCCAGGTAGCCTCATCTACCTCAAAGTGCTTCCACTGCACTTTCAATTGGACTATAGTGCGCTTCCAAGCTACACTTCTCTCTTGTCCAATATGTGCAAAGGATCAGGGGAAAATTCCCCCTCAGGTTCCACCTGTAATAAGGACCAATCAATGACATGCTTAGAGTCGTAAACATATTTATTTAATAAAGATGCATGGAAAACATTATGAACTCTCACATGCACAGGTTATGCTAGTTCATAAGCCACTGGTCCTTTCTTGGCCATAATTTCAAAAGGTCCACAAAATCTAGGTGATAACTTACCACACCTACCCAAACTCAATGAGCTCCATTTTTCTTTCACTTTCAAGTAGACATGCTCACCTACTTGATAGTATTTATCTTTTCTTTTCTTATCTGCATAACTTTTCTGATTCTCTTATGCCTCTTTAAGGTTTCCCTAGACCTTGGTAACTAACTATTCCAAGTCCAATAACAAGTAGGGCCCTAACATCAGCCAATCCACCAAACTGTCTCAAGTAACCGAGGTCCTACACTTCCATCCATAGAGTACCTTGAAAGGACTCATCTTGGTGGAAGTATGATACCCGTTGTTATATGCAAACTCTGCAAGGTGCAAATAATCCTCCCACTTGGTGGGGTTGTTCATGACATACATTCGAACAATTTATTCAACAATTTGGTTTACTCTTTTAGTCTATCCGTCCGTCTACGGGTGATAAGCAGTGCTAAATTTCAGCTGCATCTCTAATCCAGAGAATAAATATCTCCAAAAGTTTCCTATAAACCTAACATCTCGATATGAGATAATTTCTTTGGGTATCCCATGCAATCTGATTATATCTTTTAGGAAGATATCAGCAATGGTCACAGCCTTGTAGGTCAATTTCATGGGGATGAAGTGTGCTGCCTTTGACAGCTTGTCAATGACTAGGAAGATGGAATCATCTTGCTTCTTGATTTTTGGTAATACAATAATAAAATCCATACTAATAACGTCCCACTTCCATTCCGGAATGGGAAATGACTATAGTAATCCTGAAGGATGTTGGTGCTCAACATTAACTAGCTGGAATTCTTGACATTTCGCAATCAACATTGCAATGTTGGCCTTTAACTTAGGCCAGAAAAAGTGTCTCTTGATGGAAGATATCATCTTTGATATCTCGAGTGCCTCGAGTAGGGTTCCCTATGAAATTCTGTAAGGATGTTGGAATGAATGTCCCCTACATCTAGAACATACAATCTATCCTTGGACCATAGTAGTCTGGAGTCATCCACCTTGCGTTCCTTCTATTGTTGAAATAACCGGTCCTCTTGGACCTTCTTGAGGATTTCCACTTAGAATGGGTCAACCTTGTTGGTCGTTCTAATATTCTCATGCAAATTTGCATCAGTTTGAATTAGGGTCACCTCTTATATCATATGAGTTCATCGACTCAAAGAATCAGCAAATTTGTTCTCTTTTCCCTTAATATGCTTTAGTTCAAAGTGATACTCACTCAGGAAAGCCAGCCATCTGGCTTTCCTCACATTCAGATCAGGTTGATCAAATAAATACTTTAGACTCATATTGTCAGTCTTTAGAAGGAATGTATTTCCCATGAGGTAGTGCCTCCACATATTTAGAGCGTGGATAATGTTCATTAGCTCAAGATCGTGCTTGGGATAATTATGTCCATTCTCTTTTAATTTCCGCAATTCATAATAGATCGCATGATCGTTATGCAAGAGGACTCCTACAAGTCCTTCCTTGCTTGCATCTGTGCATACAATGAAATCTGTAATCCACAACACTGGTGCGGTCATCAAAAGTTGCTTAAGCTTTTAAAAACTTTCTTCACACTTGTCAGTCCATAAGAACTTTTTTCTTTCTTCTGCAAAGCCGTCATGGGGCAATTGATTCTCGAGAAGTTCTGGTGATGCCTCGAAATTCACAGGTAACAACAGTTAGGTATTCTCCCCGGTAAATGTTCCCAACTATCTCATTACTGTTTCGTATGGGGATTCCATCCAGTTTATGGTCCGGCTACCGCAGGTCAAGTAACAAAATAAAAGGTTTTACCAGTTATGGCCCAGTCCAACTTGTATATTTTAGTTTTTTTAATTTAAGTATGATATGCAAGTGCCTATCTAAGAATGCAAATTGATAGAGAATACAAGGAGCGGTCACAATGTGATGCACAGGTTCTTACCTCTCATCTTAACTCACTCGCATCTAAATCACACACAACAAGAAACTAAAAATAATTATCTAACCTATCCCTAGGGAGCAATATTATCATTTATCAATGAGTAATGTATTTCTGCACATGCATTAACAAAAATCACATATAGTTGTTAATTATTTCAAAACACATGAACATTAATAGGTATATGAAAAACAAGATAGCTCATTGTTTATGAAAATGCTTCATTGCTCATAGTGGAAATTTCATAAAATAAACCAGAGCGCATTCATAAGAAGAACATAGGTTCAAAGAGTCATAATGATCTCACAGTTAATGGATGCAAGGTGAAAACAAAATAGTTCACATTCAACAAATCCATGGCACAACATTTGAAATCTTCCACCAAGCTTTCTCCGACGGGAAACTTGTAATTCTTATTGCAAAAGGAAATAGTTCTTCTTACAACATAATCTCACAAATCTATTTGGGAAAAATTCCTTCCCACTATCTAACTCTCCTATACTTATACTACAAGTAAAACTCTTGGGCTGCCCCTCGAGTACCTTTGTGCTCCCCCCAACCATTCAAACCCACCCTTTTGTATGTTTGTGAGTGCTCATGATTCATACAATATGTTACATTTTAGATTAAGTTTTAAGAGCACTCTATAAAAGGGGACCAACTTGGTAACTGACAAAATTTTCCCAATCCTGGGCCTCTGCTGCTATCGATTCTGCTCAGTAATCCATTGGTCTTTTGAGATCTTATTGATCTCAGACCTTCACTCTCTTCCTTTTCTTGAGAAACATCTCTACTTCTTTATGCTTCAGCTTCTTCTTTCCTTGCTGCCTCCCTTCTGACTTGTCACTTTAGCCATATCTTCTTTGCAACAATCATCCTATCATGAACATATCATATTTTTATACCATTTAGTGTTTAACAAAGTAACACAAACTGCATCAATACATGCATTCTATACAATGAACTATAAACAATATTAATGAATGAAAAGATAAAGCAAAGGAAATCTTGCAAAATGGGTCTGAAATCCACTAAATCCACTGTCCAAACTAAAATCACAAGCCCGATAAAACAGGCTCCTTATCTCAATCCAATCCACATCGGGACCAAATCGAAATCCTTCAATGAAAGCATGAATCATAACAAAGTAAACAGTAATCCGAAACCCCAAACTATGCTCTTCATCTTGGAGAAAACTCCCATGGAAAAATAGAGTAGAAACACACAAAAAAGTCGGAAAAAACCCTCACCGATGGAAAAAACACTCAGCATCGAGTGAAAACCTCCTCATAGGTGAATGGAACAACTATATGTTCTATGGTTAGTTCACTAAGCCATTGCAATGATGGAAACCATATAGACTAAGGGTTCCGGGGTGAAATAAAATGCCGGCGAAATAAAGCGCTAAAAGCTGTCATCCATGCATCGAAAATCGGAACCACTACCCACTAAAACAATGGCATAAGTGAGCGGAAGGACTAACCATAAAGTGTCAACCAAAACCATTCATTACGTAGCTGCAACGGTGGAGAAAAATCAGACTACAGCTTCCGATCAAAGTCCACTCAAAGTCATAAACCGTTCTGATAGCGAAGAAACATAAAATAATGAAAAGCAATAAACCACGGAATCGACAAGGACAAGAACTAATCCATTGGAGCGTTTGTCTATTTCCCTTCGAAACAGTGGCAACTTAGAAGACTAATGCTCCGATAGTGATAACATAAAATCACCGACAGTCCAAAAAACAACAGATAAAGGTGCATCGGTGAAAATAAGAAATGTCCATCAAGATGTTCATTACTTACCCTCCGCAATGGTGGATGCATAGAGAACTACCACCCCAATTCAAACTTTAATAAACCTCCGACAGTGAAAAATCATCGAAAACAAATCAAAGTTAAGTGTTGAAATAAAACCAAGACTCCATGGAATCGGAGAAAGTAAAACTATCCATCAACGACATAGAGAATAATGCCCCGATTCATTGTTCACTGACTTCCAACAGCGATCATCAGCAAAATCAAAACAAATCTTAAGTACTCAAATAAATCGAAATGTTTTTCAGCTGGGCGACGGAAATATTAGTTCACTTCACCTCCGAAATAACGGCTGCAAAGAGAACTAAAGCTCCGACTCAACATAAATAGAATTCTGATAGCGATGAAGGAAATCATTCAGATCAAAAGGGCATAATTTTCAAATCAAACTGTGAACTCCATAGTCAAAAGCATTGGCAGAGAAAAAGCATTTTCTGAAAAGAAGAAAAACCAATTTGACCTCAATTCAACTTCAAACAATCGAAAATGTAGCAAAGGGAAAAACAAAGTTCAGCAATCCAAACACCCCTAGGCAAGATAAAATCAAAAGGAGGGTCCAAAATTTTTCAAAAATTTTGGAAAAAAGTTGCGGCTACAACATTTAGCGACTACCTGGTGAACCCAGATCTCTGGACAATTTCTTCCTTAAGCAACAGACCATTTGACAATAAAACCAACACGTTGAATTCTTCTAGATGTATGGATTTCCCAAATGGCAAATGCATGTACTTTTAATCATTGATGATAGTCCAATTTAGGAAAATGGAAACCAAGATTTCAAAGTCAAGATAACTCTCTTGAGGCCAGGAATATGAGTTTCATTTTTTACTTCTGTCTTTAGGTAGCTTCCATCTTGGACACCCCAAGATTGTAACATATGGTAAACATAAATATTCATTTGTTCCTCATTCCCATGCCATTTTTCATTTTTTGTGCTTTTGGACTTTTGTCCTTTTTGAGTCCTCCTGCATGCCTTTCTTTCTGAATTTTTTATTCAGGCTCCTCTACCCATAGTGTCCTTTTCTGTGAGAGATGTATTTAATTTTCAGCTCACGGATGGAGAAGAACTTTGGCAATTTTGTACTCATATGGTTCAGTACATTGTTTTGATACACATGGCTTTCTTAGGAGATTTTTTACTCTTATTTACCTTTTTGTCTTTCAAATCTTGGCATGGGATCATTTATATATAATATACTGTTTACCCTGCTTCCTTTCCATGGGTCCTTGCTGCCACCCCCTTAGGAATTTTTAAATGTGAGATGGATGGAGCCTCGAAATAGTATTCCAAACCTTTTGATCCTGAGTTATTTTACAAGGATTAAGTAGGACTTCAATGTGTTCATAGCCATTTAGGAAAACTGCTAAAATGGAAGAAAATATTCCAGATAAATCAATAGTACACAGTCTTATAGCCAAGGATTTTAGTTAATAAAAAATTCTGATGTTCTCCATGCAACCAAAAGTTTGCTTCTTTTATTGAAATCAATAAAAATATAACTAAAAACAAATAGAAATAAAATAAATAAAAAATAAACAACCAAATCAGTTTATTTATGTACAAGATAAACAAAAATAAAAATCAATAAAGTTTGAGAACTAAACCACTGACTGGTCAGTTATCTACCCCCCTTGTAAATCTGGCAACTTATAAGTTGAAGGGCTAGGCTCAACTAAAAACTCCTACCCATTATCTAATCCTACTTTACTTGAATAAACTTACTACATCTACTATTTTACAATCAATCTCATCAGCCCATGAAAATCGAAGGAGATCGGGTTGGGTGTCTGATGTACTGCTAGCTTCTTCCGCTTGGTAGTTTCCCGGTTCTAGCTTAATTAAATAATTTCCCAACACATAATTCACTGGTTCATTTTTTTCTTCCAATTGAGTAACATTGTGCTTCATGTGGGGCTCTCTTAATATTTTTATCTGATTTGGACTTCCCTTATGAGGCAACCATAGATGTGACCAATCTGATGCGAAATACCAATTTAGCCTTGCTGACCAGTCTCGATTCAAAACAAGTCCATAAACATCAGGTATGTATGCTACTACAATATCAATGTACTGACATATCTTTTCATTGGCAGATAAGTGAATCAGAACATCTTCCATTTCCCCAACTACTTTCACATTGGTTCTGTCTATCTGAGTAACCTGCCAGGTAGTTGGTTTAGGTTGTCCATTGATCTTTTTGCAAACTGAAAGTTGCATAACATTGACTGCTAACCTTGATTCTACTAAACAATTGTGCACATTATGGTTTAAAATATCAAAAGTCAATAGGAATGGCGGGGTTTTCAACCTAGCCTTACCTCCCACACTTGCTTCAACAATTTCTTCTACAAGTTGGTTGTAAGTAGGAATCTCTTCCTCTGGTACTTCAAGCACTTTTAACAATTTTTATTTCTGTTGAGGTACATTACACATTTCAAATAACGAAATATTTGCCTTAGCCCTTTTAATGTCCTCCACAATATCGTACCCCATCTCAATTACTTTGAGATTTTCCTTGACATTATCAACCTGGTCTTCAATAGGATTAACAGTCATGTTGACTTGTTTCAGATATTGACTAGTAATGGTTAATTTAGGTATTTTATCATCTATGTTGTTCTTTTGTATTTTCTTCATGTTCTCCTGAAATCTCTTAATATTTGGAAGTATTGAATTGTATTTATTTAACAAACCTTAACTTCTTGTTGTCATATTTGTTTCTGATGTTTCTTCCTATTTCAGTGAGTCTTCGTTTTCTGTATCAAAAAGTGAGACACAGTCCCATAAAACCAAAGTATCATCCTCTTGTTTTTCTGTGGATTTATTACCCTTTTCTTCCTCATCATCAGCTTCTGTTAGTTTCGAGTCCAATAGTTGATTCATTACTAATGTCATCGAATTGATTCATTGAGGGGATTTTTTTTCAGAATGAGGCTGCTAATGAAAGGTGGAAAAAATATCCATACCCACCTCATTTAAATTCATTGATGCAGGACCGTGTGGAGGAGGTTTAGATTGATTGTTGTCCTCTCTCCCTTTGTAGTAAGGCTTATAAGTTTTTTGAGCTTCCTTTTCCTTTTCCAAATCTATTATTATGTTCGATAGATTCTACATCATCTTCACCATCCCTTCAAAGTCATGTGATTTCTCATCCTTAGGCTTAGTCATTAACAGTGCTTTCTTACCAATAGTTGTTTCTCCCGACTGCTCAGGATAATCTTCTATGCTCTCTTTTTCATCTTCTACCCTCTCAGCTTCTTCATAAGTTTCTGACAATGTAGGTTTGACTGACATCTTGGAAAACATTGTAACTTCAAAGAATATTCTATATGTATTTTT
>LPNX010705738.1:375333-444506 GCA_001517045.1 Pseudotsuga menziesii | reverse complement strand
ATCTTTCAGTGATCCTGTTTATATGCTTTTTGTTATGAAAATGAAATGAAATACTAATGTCTTAGCTAAGCATATGGAAATTTAACATGGTATCAAAGCTAACCTGAGAATAAGACATTGTGCAGCTGCAGAAGCTATGGATTCTTACTTTTTGGGTCTCTCTCCACAATCCATCAGCAAAATTATGCTAGGATGACTCTCCATTGAAGGTACATCTTTCTGTCGAAGCGGAATTCGATTCCAAGCATTTTCAATTTTCGATGTGGAAATTAGGGCTTTCTATAGAAGAGTAAGTTTTTAGTGAGACCAGCATAGGATTGTTATCCTCATAAAAACCGAATATTAGAGACCTGGATCAAGAAATTTGGTTGGGTGAAACTCCGGGAAAGTCAAACCCTAGTTTGACCCCAAGCTAGAAAAACCCTAAATACTAAAACTGCTACGTTTTGGTACATTCACTATATTCTGAGATTGGTGAAGGATCAGGAGCTGAAAATTGCAAGAGCCAACGATAAAATCCTAATGAACAATGTTTCCAAAATTCTACCTCAGATTCGCTCTATTCCAGGAGATATGTTCTCTCCAATTTAGGGTTCAAGCCTCTTCCAGAATTCATACCTAAACAGGACACCTGGGGAGAATTGCAATATATTGGGATACAGAGGTCCAAATGGAATTCTTGAAGATTTTCCAGAAAGGAAATGGAATTTAATTTCGGTGGTCCGAATATCAAACTCAGAAGATGAACTAGTGACAAGTGGCATGCCGTACAACTTCACTGTTCTGAACAGTCCTGTAACAGGTCACCTTGGGAAAATGATCATAAATCCCAAATGGTGAAACCAATTCTGATTAAACCTATGGTTTTGGATCAGGGACACATGAGGTTACCTCAGTACAAAATTTCAGACACAGAGGATCAGTAATTTCAGAGATATCACAGAAACAGTAACAGGCATTTCTGCAGAAGAAATTGGAAATCTAGGGCTTCCTGTTCTGGGAGCTTCCCTCCACTGTTTTTAGAAAAGGAGTACATTGGACAGCTCCATTTGAAGAGATATATCTGTCTATCCATTAGTATTTGAAATATTCCAATTTTTGAAAATTAGGGTTTCTGTGACAAACCCTAGATCAGCGAGCTTCGAAACCAAGACGGACACCTCAAATCGGTAAGATCTAATCCTTTGCTATTTTCATTTGAGGTTCTCATTTCAAAGTGGTCTATCACATCAGCTTGATGAAGTTGACAAATTCCAAGCCTAGAAGTATATGATCTCTCTGAATAAAATGGTTTGGACACCTACATGAGTATAGAGGTTCCAGTTCCAGAGGGAGATGAGGCTAGAAGCCTTACACAAGAAGAACTTGGTCAAGGCCAAGAATATCATTGTTGATTTAGTCATGAATCAACTTGTACCACAAGTGTCTCCCCAAAGACACCAAAGATGTTTGATTCCTTAACCAAGCTATTTGAAGATAAGAACTTAAATCAGAAGATGGCTTTGAGAAAACAGTTGAAGAATGTGAAGATCCAGAATGCAGAACAAATTGAAGCAGTAGAAGAAGAAGTGGAGAATGCAGAAGTGGTGATAGCTACCTTGAATGGCCTCCCAGAATCATGGGATTCATTCATGCAAAGAATGTGTGCCAGAAGGAAGTAATTACTTTCAACATACTTTGGGAAGAACAAGAAGCTCATCTCATAAGAAGAGAAGAATAAATATGGAAGCAATTGAAGATCAAGCTCTCAAAGAAGATCGCTCAAGCGATGAGGAATATGAAGAACTCAATTCTTAAAGAACCTCTTATCCATCTTATCATCTGGATAAGAAATGATGATTTCATGAATGAAGAAGATGATGAAGGAGAATGATCAAGAAGGAGTCTACCCACGAAACAAACAAAAGATAAGTATTCAATTGTCATTTAATGATATTGTTTTGTTATGCATTTGATTATATTCAGTTGATGTGTTATGCATGATAGATTGTTTGCATTAATGACTGTATACTACTAATATGCATGTGATGGGTAAGTGGATCATGGTGCTATACAACTCTCCATTGCTACTTATCAAACCTCTTTGCTGACATATTGGATTAGTGCACAATCTCAATAATGTCATGGTGGAGATGGAAGGCATCTAGAAAGTTTATGTGAGATATGGATGAATGTTGTATTGACTAAATAGTTGCATGATGCATAATAATTTGTCGTTATGCATATGTTTTATGAAATAGTTCTAACCATGCAACTGGTGCATTTGAATTGTAGGAAAGGTCATGTACAACCTCCTACAAGAAAAGAAGGATGAGACTTGTTCCGAAGAACAAGTGATGGAAATTCAAGATTCACTCCAATAAACATGAATCTGAAGCTCCCAGGGTCAGAGACACCATGACGGAAGAAAGAGCTTCAGAGAGTGGTAGATCCACCTTGAAGGATGAACACCACCATGGGTACAAGAGATAACTCAAGATGAAGAAAAGAATGCTATGAAAGAAGCTATGATCAAAGAATAACATTTGATCATGGGGAATGATGTATACGATATGATGGAACAAGTGTACAAAGTGAGGTTCATGATTCTCCCCAGAAAGAATAGACTATGACATTACATACTCTATTGACCAGTATATATCAAGCATAGAACCACCTGTACAGAATGAAGAGGGAAGATGATACTCCACTTCAGGGGGAGTGACTACAGAAAATTATATCTGAGTTCGACATGGTATGACATGATGGATAGCTTTGTGATGGATCGAGACTTTACCAAGAGTAAAGTGGGTTCCAACCTTCAAGGTTGAATGCAGAAGACTAGGATATGTTGATGACTTGAGAAGACAAACTAATAGAAGATGTTATGATACTAGAATGATGTTTGGGATATAGTACTCAAATCAGAAAGCAAGAATGTGGTATATTCCAAATGGATTTGCAAGATAAGATATGTTGCTGATAGAAGTAAGGTAAGAGTTGTGGCTAGAGGTTTCTATCAGAAAGAGGGAATTAATTTTGAAGAGACACTTACTCCAGGAAGCAAGGTACACTTCCTTCAAAACTATCATGGTAGTTTCTTCCATGATAAAGTAAAGACAAGCCTTCCTTAATGGTATGATCGAATAGTCACGAGGATTTGAAGTTCAATACAGATGGAATCAAGTATGCAAGTTGAAGAAGGCCCTCTATGGCCTGAAGCAAGCTCCCAGAGCTTGGCATGGAAGAATAGATAGTTTCCTAATGAGCATGGGCTTTGCCAAGAGTAAAGTCGATCCTAACCTTCCTTAAAAGGTTGTAGAATATGTACCTGTCATTCTATTACTATATGTGGATGACTTATTCTTGACAGGGAATGAGAAACAGAACATGGAAAGAAAGAAGAAACTAGCAGAAGAATTTGAGATGAAAGGCCTTGGGTTAATGCATTATTTCCTAGGTCTGGAAGTATGGAAAAGTTCATAAGGAATATTTCTCAACCAGGGAAAGTATGTGGTAGAGATATTGAAGAGATTCAATATGTTGGAATGCAAAGTCATGGCCACACCCATGGACTCCAACCTGAAGCTGTTAGCTGATGACTCATTAGAGTTAGTGGATGTGACTCATTATAGAGAGATCATTGATTCATTGATGTACTTAACAAATACCAGACCAGACATTTGTTTTGCTATGAACACCTTAATTTAATATCTTGGTCAACCAAGACGGGGTCACCTAGTAGCTGCAAAACATGTGATGAGATATCTGAAAGGGACTATAGACTTTGGTATATACTATGATGGTAGCCATGAGGATATATTGTATGACTACACAGATGCATATTGGGATGGAAGTATCTCAGATAGGAAAAGCACATCAGGGATATGCTTTTGTTTGAGGTCTGCTATGAGTTCATGGTTTAGAAGGAAACAGTCCAGTGTTTCTCTTAGCACGGTTGAAGCAGAATACATAGCAAATTGCTCTACTAAGTTGTGAAGCCATATGGATTCAGAAGCTGATATCAAGTGTCTTTGACTTGAAGATGGACACATTAATGATTCTATGTGATAACCACAGTTGTGATGACAAAGAACCCTGTGTTCCGATGTAACACGTAGAAATCCGGTATTTCTACATACAAGATAAGATGAAGATGATGATACTGTAGATGCAGATGATGGTGATTTAGTATTTCTATACTGAATATAGAGATGATGATGTTTCATTATTCCCATACTGAAGATATAGACGATGATGATTTCAGTATTCCCATACTGAAGATATAGATGATATTTCAGTATTTACATACTGTAGATATAGATGATGGTGATTTAGTATTTCTATACTGAAGATATAGATGATATTTCAGTATTTACATACTGTAGATATAGATGATGGTGATTTTGTATTTCTATACTAAATATAGAGATGATGATGCTTTCAGTATTTATATACTAAAGATATAGAGGATGATGCTTTTAGTATTCACATACTAGAGATACAGATGGTGATAGATCAGTATTCAGATACTGAAGATGTAGATGATGATGGTTTGGATGATGATGTACTGATGAAGCCTCTACCTCATGTAGATTTCGAACACTTTCAAAACAAGCTTGGTGTTGTTTGGAAAGGCCTTCCTCGAAAGGGGGAGTAGTGATGTTGCAATGGGATTGTATCATCCCTGGGCATTTTCCCTAAAGTGATCCAGAGACCTCGGTCCTCGAGAATGAAGAGGGATTGTATCATCCCAGGACATTTGTCCATATTAGATCCGGTGACCTCAGTCCTTGAGAACATGGTGGGATTGTATCATCCCTGGGCACTTGCCCTAAAGTGATCCGGAGACCTCGGTCTTCGAGAATGAAGAGGGATTGTATCATCTCTGGACATCTGTCCATAATAGATCCGGAGACCTCGGTCTTCGAGAATGAAGAGGGATTGCATCATCCTTGGACGTAAGTCCTAAAGTGATAGGGAGTGATTATCCCGTAATTATATCCGGTGACTTCGGTCGTCGAGAATGTGGTAGGATTGCATCATCCTTGGACTCAAGTCCTAAAGTGATAGGGAGTGATTATCTTGTAATTGTATCCAGTGACTTCGATTGTCGAGAATGTGGTAGGATTGCATCATCCTTGGACTCAAGTCCTAAAGTGATAGGGAGTGATTATCCCGTAATTGTATCCAGTGACTTCAGTCGTCGAGAATGTGGTAGGATTGCATCATCCTTGGACTCAAGTCCTAAAGTGATAGGGAGTGATTATCCCGTAATTGTATCCGGTGACTTCGGTCGTTGAGAATGTGGTAAGGATTACATCGTCCTTGGACTTATTCCTAAAGTGATAGGGACTGATTCTCCCGTAATCAATGCGGTAACTTCGGTTGTCGAGAATGTGGTGGGATTGTATCATCCCTGGACTTTAAGTCCAAAAATGATCCAAAGACTTTCTGTCTTTGAGTTGTGGATTGCAAGTTGTTGCTGATGATGATGATGACGTACTAATCGAAAGATCATAGTATGATGATGACGACGTACTGATCTAAAGATCAGAGTATGATGATGACGCACTATGATGATGATGTTTCTGATTGAAAGATCAGAGTATGATGATGATGTTTCTGTTCGAAAGATCAGAGTATGATGATGATGTTTCTGATCGAAAGATCAGAATGTGATGATGATTATGATCGACAAATCAAAATATGATGATGATGATGTTGCTGCTGATCAAAAGGACAAAGTATTGATGATGATATTGCTGATCGAGAGATCAAAGTACTAAAGATGTTGCTACTGATCGAAAAGTCAAAAATGATGAAGATGTTGCTGATCGAAAGGACAAAATGCTGATGATATTGTTGCTGATCAAAAATTCAAAGTGCTGAAGATATTGCTAAGCGAAAGGTCAAAGTACTGAAGATGTTGCTGCTGATCGAAAAGTCAAAAATGATGAAGATGTTGCTAATCGAAAGGACAAAATGCTGAAGATGTTGTTGCTGATCGAATAGTCAAAGTGTTGAAGATGTTGCTGAGTGAAAGGTCAAAATGCTAAAGATGTTGTTGCTAATTGAAAGATCAAAATGCTGAAGAGGTTGTTGATGATGAAGACTGAAGATTGAAGATGAAGACTACATGATGTTGAAAAGCTTCCAATGATTTATAGATGTGTTACCCTGTTGATGTTGATGATGTCCCCTATCTCTACTCTTTTTGTTGTTGATGTTGTTGTAGAATACCCTTCTCGTTAAGGGGGAGTGTTGAAATATTGTAACTTTGAAGAATATTCTATATGTATCTTTTTGTGGTCCCCGATGATCCTACCGGGAGAACCACTTGTGTTACATTGTACCCCGATGCTCCTAATCGAAAGAACTAATAAGAGTCATGAGGTAGTCCCCTCTAATTGTAAAGGTGGGTCATCAGCACCCCAGTGTGGTTACTTGAGCCTACATGTGTAACTCGATCCTACGTGTCAAATGAGTTAACTTAAGTGAACAGATGAATATAAATAGAGGTGTAATGCTCCTCATTTGACACACACTCTCTCACTTGTGTAGCGCATTAGTGGAGAAGAGAAGTAGCTGGAGAAGGAGGAGAATCAGGCTTTGATCTCCTTACTGGTTTTATCTTTTATCTTTTTGGGGCATCTATATTGAGGAAGCTTTTGCTGGGTTTTTTCCTTTAGGGTTTTCCCAGGATAAATCTTTGTGTTCCTTTTTTATGGTTGTGCTTGTCTATCTTTCATTGATCCTGTTTATATGCTTTTTGTTATGAAAATGAAATGAAATACTAATGTCTTAGCTAAGCATATGGAAATTTAACAAACATGGCCAATTTAGGCCCTAGAGCTAAAGTATAGTATTCACTTAGAACTTTATCAGATGGTCTATCAGTTGCAGAAAAATTCTTTAGATAAGCAGCAAACCTTTGAGTGAAACTATGCAGTTTTTCTTTTCTTTTCTTTCTTTAAAATGCATAACCCTTTCATCAAAGCTGCATGAGTTTTTTGGACTACATATTTACTTATAAATATTATTTCAAATGTATCCCAATCTATGATTGAGTTTGAAGGAAGAGAAAAATACCATGAGGCTGCTACTCCTTTCATGGTATGAGGGAACAATCTGCGGACTACATCTTCATGTTCTCCAGCCCGTATTCCTTCTATAGCCAAGTAAAATATTTGGAAATGATCATCTACCAAAATCTTTTCACTTGGGTCAAACCTAGGCAACATTTTCTCAAAATACTGAGATAAGTCATGCAAATGAGGTGCTAGGTTTAATGGTGATCTAGACCTCCAAGCAGGTGGTGGATTTGGTGGGTTGGGTGGCTGATTTGCATTTACATTTGCCATGATTTTAAATGGAGAATGAGGTGGTGAATGAACAAGGGTATGAACAGGTGAACAATAAGGTGTATCTGGGTCCAACTGATTTAGAGGTTGAATAACTTCCTATAAGACTGTTTCTACCAGTTCTTCAAAATCTTCCACCAACACTGCATCTTCCAATATAGGGTATTTTTTATTCCGATATTCTCTTCTGGGTAAAGCATGGATAATCGGTAATCCTCTGATCTTATTCACATAAGCCCTAGTAATTCTTCTCAAATCGGCAACTAATTCATTATCGAAAGAATATAGATGCTCTTTACCCTTTTCTTTCGGAGTTGGATTGGGAAACAAACTACTTTCAGAACTATCACGAGTGGAATAATCTCAAGAAAATGGGTTTCCTTGGCCAGCCATGCATTGGTGGCCCTCCTTCTACAGCAAAAAAATGTTGATTCTTGGAAATTCGCAGGTAAAAATAGTTACGGATTCTCCCCAATAAACGTTTCCAACTAGCCCGTTACTATATGGTATGGGGAATCCGTCCGATTTACAGTTCGGCTACCGTAGGTCAAGTATCAAAATAAAAGGTTTTACCAGTTACGCCCCGGTCCACCGTGTATATTTTAGTTTTTTTAATTTAAGTATGATATGCAAGTGCCTATCTAAGAATGTAGATTGATAGAGAATACGAGGAGCGATCACAATGTGATGCACAGGTTCTTAACTCTCATCTTAACTCACTCACATCTAAATCACACACGTCAATAAACTAAAAATAACTATCTAACCTATCCCTAGGGAGCAAGATTATCATTTATCAATGACTAATGTATTTCTGCACATGCATTAAGAAAAATCACAGATAGTTGTTAATTATTTCAAAACACATGAACATTAATAGATATATGAACAACAATATAGCTCATTGTTTATGAAAATCCTTCATTACTCATAGTGGAAATTTCATAGAATAAACTAGAGTGCATTCATAACAAGCACATAGTTTCAAAGAGTCAGAACGATCTCACAATTAATGTATGCAAGCTGAAAACGAAATAGTACATATTCAACAAATCCATAGCACAGCATTTGAAATATTCCACCAAGCTTTCTCCAACATGAAACTTGTAATTCTTATTGCAAAAGGAAATAGTTCTTCTTACAACATAATCTCACAAATCTATCCGAGAAAAAGTCCTTCCCACTATCTAACTCTCCTATACATATACTACAAGAAAAAAACTTGGGCTGCCCCTTAGTGACCTTTGGGCTCCCCCCAACCGTTCAAACCCACCCTTTTCTCTCTTTGTGAGTGCTCATGATTTATACAATACGTTACATTTCAGATTAAGTTTTAAAAGCACTTTATAAAAAGGGACCAGCTTGGTAACTGACGAACTTTTCCCAATCCTGGGCCTCTGCTGCTATCAGTTCTACTAAGTAATCCATTGGTCTTTTCGAGATCCTATTGATCTCAGACCTTCACTCTCTTCCTTTTATTGAGCAACATCTCTACTTCTTTATTCTTCAGCTTCTTCTTTCCTTGCTGCCTCCCTTTTGCCCTGTTGCTTTATCCATATCTTCTTTGCAGCAATCATCCTGTCATGAACATATCATATTTTTAGACCATTTAGCGTTTAACAAAGTAACAGAAACTGTACCAATACATGCATTCTGTAAAATGAACTATAAACAATATTAATGCATGAAAATATAAGGCAAAGGAAATCCTGCAAACTGGGTCTTGATAAAACTAAAATCACAAGCTCGATAAAACAAGCTCCCTGTCTCAATCTATGTTGCGTCTGGACCAAATAAAAATCCTCTGATGAAAGCATGAATCATAAAAAAGTAACCACCAATCCAAAACCCCAACCTGCGCTCTTCATCTCGGAGAAAACTGCCATGGAAAAATAGAGTAGAAACACACAAAAAAGGCGAAAAAAAACCTCACCGGTGGGAAAAACACTTAGCATCAGGTGGAAACCTCCTCATCGGTGAATGGAACAACTATATGTCCGATGGCTAGTTCACTAAGCCACCGTAATGGTGGAAACCATATAGACTAAGGGTTTCGGGGTGAAATAAAACTTCGGCGAAATAAAGCGCTAAAAGTTGTCGTCCGTGCATTGAAGATTGGAACCACTACCCACTAAAACAACAGCATCAACGAGCGGAAGGACTAACCATAAAGCGTCGGCTGAACCATTCATTACGCAGCCGTAACGGTGGAAAACAATCAGACTATGGCTTCTGATCAAAGTCATAAACCGTTCTGATAGCGAAGAAACGAAAAATAATGAAAAGCAGTAAACCATGGAATCGACAAGGATAAGAACTAATCCGTCGAAACGTTTTCCATTTGCCCTCCGAAATGGCGATGACTTAGAAGACTAATGCTTTGACAGTGATAACATAAAATCGCCGACAGTCCAAAAAACAATAGATAAAGGCATATCGACGAAAATAAGAAATGTCCATCAGGATGTTCATTACTTACCCTTTGCAACGGCGGCTACATAGAGAACTACCGCCCCGATTCAAACTTTAATAAACCTCAGACAACAAAAAATCATCGAAAACAAATCAAATTTAAGCATTGAAATAAAACCAAGACTCCATGGAATTGGAGAAAGTAAAACTATCCATTGGTGACATAGAGAACTAATGCCCCGATTCGTTGTTCACTGACGTTTGACATCGATCATCGGAAAAATAAAAACAAAAATTAAGTACTTAAATAAACCGAAATGTTTTTTAGCTAAGCGACGAAAATATTAGTTCACTTCACCTCTGAAACAGTGGCGGCAAAGAGAACTAAAGCTCCAACTCAACATAAATAGACTTCTGATAACAATGAAGGAAATCATTTAGATCAAAAGGGCATCATTTTCAAATTAAACTGTAAACTCCACAGTCAAAAGCATTGGCAGACAAAAGGCATTTTCTGAAAAGAAGAAAAAAACAATTTGACCTCAATTCAACTTCAAACAATCCAAAATGTAGCAGAGGGAAAAACAAAGTTCAGCAATCCAAACACTCCTAGGCAAGATAAAATCAAAAGGAGGATCCAAAATTTTTCAAAAATTTGGGAAAAAAGTTGCAACTGCAACATGTTCTCAATGAACTTTCTATAATACCGAGCTAAACCCAAAAAGGACCTAATGTTAGTGACACTAGTTAGGGTAGGCCAATCCTTTATGGCTCGAATATTTTTCGGGTCCACAGCTATTCCTGCCTCAGATATGATGTGACCTAGGTACTATATTTTTGGTTTGTAAAAAATCACATTTACTAAACTTAGCGTAGATATGGTGTTCTCTCAACACTCGAAGTACTATGTGAAAGTGTTCTTCGTGTTCCTCTTTATTCTTGGAATAAACTAGAATGTCATCAATAAAGACTAGTACAAACTTATCTAGATATTTACTGAATATGTTGTTCATCATACACATAAAGTTTGTGGGTGCATTGGTCAAACCAAACGGCATCACCACAAACTCGTAGTGCCTATACCTTGTACGAAAGGCGGTCTTGGGAATATATTCATCTCGGATCTGTACCTGATGGTGCCGATATCACAGGTCAATCTTCGAAAATATTTTGGCTCCTACCACCTAGTTGAACAAATCATCGATCCTAGGGAGAGGGTAATGGTTCTTTATAGTCATTTTATTCAACTGATGGTAATCAATGCACATCTGCATCGTACAGTCCTTCTTCTTTAAGAAAAAAATTGTTGCTCCCCAAGGGGACATACTTGGTCGGATATACCCTTTCTCTATTAACCCCTGCAACTGCACTTTGAGTTCCACCAATTCTGGTGCACTCATGCAATAAGGGGCTTTGGAGGCCGGAACTGATTCTGGGGTCAATTCGATGGAAAATTCTAGGTCTAGTTTAGGAGGTAATACGAGGATTTCCTCGAGAAACACGTCCTTGAATTCTTCAAGAATGGGGAAGTATTCTATGCGTTGTTCTCTATCAGACTCTACGTCTTGTATGTTCACTGCAAATTACTTGCAACCCTTCCTAACACACTTCTTCGCTTGTAAGGCAGAGAATTATCTTACAGAAACTTTCTTTGGGATGCCTTGAACCTTCACTTGGTTTCCTTAGTTATCAGTACACAAGATAGAATTATGTAAGCAATCAAGCATGAGATGGCATTGTTCTAACCAGTCCATGCCGATAAGAATATCGTACGATCCTAAAGGTAGGAGGTTCAGGTTTACCTTAGTAAGGAAACCATTCAGGTTTACTTCACATTCTTTAACAATTTTTGAAGCCTTCCATTTCATACCAGTGGCTAACTATACCAGCCAAGGTTTAACATGCTTTACCTTGCCTAACTTGCAGCAATCAACAATCTTAGGTGCAACATATCTCCGGCAAGCACCGGGATCAATAAGTATTGAAACAGAGGTGTTCAATATCTTACCTTTGATCTCGACCATTGTAGCTTTATGGTCCTCCTATTGGCCATCAAATTCTACATAGATTCACCCCTCTATATCCTCAATGATAGGTTCTTCTTGCAGGTTATGCAAGACTCCATTGTTCTTGTTCTTACAATCTCGAGCATAATGCAGCCCATTTCACTTCCAGCACTTGATTTCTAAAGGGGTAGCATTGGATCCACTTGCCACTTGCTTATTACCATTAGGAGCTGGTACATAAGGCTTCGTACCAGTTTTGTTGAAGTTCTTGTTCGATTGAAAGCTATTATTTTTCTTTCTATAAGGCTGCGGGTTTGACCCAGGCTTGCGGTTATCAGAAAAGTTTCTAGACTTTTGTCTATTTCAGTTCTAGTTTTCTTGCCATAACTTCCCATGCTCATAGTAGAGTCGGGCCTTGTTTAGTGTAGTATCCAAAGTCTTTGGCATGTCAAATTCAATCCTGTCCCGAAAACTGGGAGGAAGACATCCTAGGAGTTGCTGGATCTTCACCTTCTCTTCTTTGATATATGGTACCATTAGAGTAAATTTTGGGGTCTAAAATGGACCTTATAAGAAAACGTGCCAACAATAAATTTTGTGAGTTGGAATTTAAGAACCAATAGAATTTCAATAAAATGAGTCAATCATAATGGTTGAATTGACATATTTGTCATAAAAGAAAACTACTTTTTTTCATTCTTCCTCCAAAATTAATAACTATTATTTTATTATTTTAACCATTATTTTATTATTTCCCTTAGGAGGCCCATTTTAGACCTCAAATTTCCTCTAATGCATAATGCAACAGATCTAGAAATCTATTTATAAATGCGTCCATAGTCATGGACCCCATGCACAGTTCATGGAACTCTTTTACCTTGCGGTCAAAGAACCTTTCTGACATGTATTTTTTCTTGGAAAATCTTTTGGAAGTTTTCCCAGCTTATTTCTCGCAGCTCATCTTTCTTGGTGTGCTTTAGATCTCGCCACCATCTTGCTGCCTTACCATTTAGGTTGTAGATGGCAATCCTAGCCTACATCACACTTGATTAGTTATGAACCTGGAAATACTTACTCATTCCTAGAAACCATTCTTTAGCGTTTTCTCCCGTATTTACTTCACCTTCATAGGTCAGGTTTCTTATTTTTTGAAACTCCCCCGTGAAGACTATCATCACTTATTTTCCTCTTTCTCTGTGGAGAAAGTGAGTCACCACTAGTAGGATTGTGATGATCTCCTTTAGTTGCTTCAGGTGTACATTCATTTTTTGCTTCTCTTGGGCTCTTGGACCACTCATGGTATGGTTCTCTTTTGAATCTGTTGGTGGAATAGGTAGGTTTACCTTGCGAGCTCCCTCCTATCATGTTACGCAATAATGCTTCATTTATAGCTTACTGTTCATTTCTTTCATTTCGACTGTCTTCTTTGAAACTTTTAAGTTCAACTTGAAGACTGTGCAAGGTTTTCAGCATATCAGAGTTTAGCTCGACCACCAAGTTCACTTCCGAAGTGGGGGTGATCATTTCTTCCTATCGGTTGTTTTCTTCCTCAGTATTCATATACTGAACAACGCTGTAAAAAATTTCCTGAAACACAAAATTTTTTAAATAGAAACAAAAATTTTTGTTAGTAACAAAAATTTACTTATCATACTTTATTTTCTTTGCGTGAATGCCTAGTATGCCCATAAGTCTCTCATTATTGACACTGGGCTCTGATACCACTTGTAATGTCCCCAAAAATTGAAAACCAAAAAGTTGTAGGCTAGTGAAAACTACCCAAAGGGGATCATTATTATTCATGCGGAATTACATGCGCTACTTATACTTTCGATCTCTTAAGAAACTTCCCATATTGTCTTGTTAATCTCTTATCGATTCAATGATTAATAATTCATTCACTTCTTATGTCTGAATGTTGTTATTAAACTATTTATACATCTTAGTTATTACTGTCGGTGACTTAATGAATTGTATATATCTTTGTTTTACTCTTGCACGTGTGTACTTTGTTTATTTAATAAAAAATAACTTAAATTTGTTGATGGGAACAAAGTGGTGGAGTGGTGGTACTTGTTCTCCCATGACGATCTAAGAGGTAAGGTATTACTTGGTTACACATGCCTAGTTAGTTCAATCAAACTAAGGAACCTCTTTTATTTACTTACGCAGTTCATTACTTTGTGACAGGATCTGGTGTAAAGTGTGTTGACCTACTAGTTGGTATGTTGCTTAACGACTTGGTTTTATAACTTGGTAAGTGTCGTTATCGTCAATTTAACTATTACGGCTAAATTTCCTAGACACTAATTATTCTTCGTTATGTTTTAAATTCGTTATTCTATGTGTCATTAATACATTTTACGTGATATGTAAATTTTTACTATATTTATTAACATCTCTTACGTTCTTTTATTTGACAGGTTATTATAGTCAACGATGTTAAAAATACTAACATGGCATATTGCATATGCCATGCTCGCTAAGCATTTATGCTTAACACTTTTCGTATTGGGTTTTAATACAAGGTTGTGAGCCTAAAGTGTATTTTGTTTTAACTTCTAAGGTGTATGCCTTATGGCATTATACCTTGGACTAACACCACCTATGGGCTATGTAAAATCATGACCTTGCCATAATGCAAACCTTGTAAAACATTAACGCTATGATGGGATTTGGGGTGGCGACATAGCATATGGTATAAACCATACAATAACAGGGTTTAATCTTTAATGTGGGAGGTGGTCATACATTGTAATGTAGTGAAGCATAAACTATGGAGAGTGGGTTTTTAGATGGCTTTAATGGTTTCCAGCTGGTGCATTCAATTCACTTGGAGAGGCGTGACATCCTTCCCTTAGGCTTGGATCACGAGGGTTGTGCAATGTGTTGTCATTTGGGATTTGTGTGTTTTGGCTCTGCAAAGGAGGAAGGCCATGGAGGTGACCTTCAATTCTGTGAGTTATTCCTATATTGAGTTTATACGCTTGCACATTGGTTTGATTTAAGGTTTGATAACGTGGTCATACTCCTCATCCCTCCTTTTGCTCATGTTTTGTATGTGTCACCGGGTATGAGAAGTAGCGTGGCTTCGAATCTGTGGGCTCCAAGTGTTGCATTGGTGGCCATGATAAGCCTGTGAGAAAGCCTCTACTTGGTATCTCTCATCCCTCTTGGGAAAACAGCATATAGATTGGTTTCTTGGTTTGGATTTCACACTATGGGTTTTGATGTGGGATTTGAATTTCGCCTTCGGGCATATGATTACAGACTTGGATTTATTTAAAGGTTTAAATGGCTTCGGTCATGGAGTGAAGAATCGTGTCTCCTCTGGTTTTGTGTATAAATTTTGGGTTTGTAAATTAAACAATGGTTTGGGTTGTTGAGCCATGGGATGCACCATTTCTTGCAATGGTGCCATATCCCATTGGCATGCCCATAAGAATTTATTTTTTCTTTTGAAATGATTGAGTGGAGACTCTATGATTTTTCCCTGCTATGTAATGTTATTTATACCATGCCTATTTAATAAAGGACTCATGTCATTTTTTCTTACTGTGTTTGTGTTGGAATATAATCCGTCAGGATTATACGTTATTGTAAATATTAGGAATATGAAGAGACTCTCAGATGTGTGATCCCAAGAGTCATCATAGATGTATAAATAAAGGCATTCTATGGAGAAATAATAAGTATTTGGGAGTTATTCCACCTAATAGTGGTATCAGAATGATTCATAACTCCTGCATGTACAGTTTGCATTCTGCTGCTATCTGCACCCTGGGCTTTCCTCAGTCTGCAGATTGCATGCATTGGTGCATGTGTTGGCTGCTCTAATGTTTATGAGAGAAGCGACTTATTTGTTTGAATAATCTCTTGTATTGAGAAATCGTAGTGCTGTATTTTAAGAATTGAAGACTATTGTGAAGTATTCCTTGGGAGCTGCAACTTGCGGCTGCAAATTGTGGAGACAGTTTGCTTGCCAGACCTTCGTTCTCCCCTTTGTCAATTTGTTTCAAGCTACCTATAATTTGTTAGAATGCCTCTTTGTTTTCTCCTACATCCCATGTGCCATAATTTAGTGTGTTATTAAGCGATGAGTCTAATTTGAGGTATGACAAATACTTTGATTCCACATTTCGATAAATGTTGTGTTATTTACTCCCTCAATCTACTGCACATTTTTTATTGTTCAATTCCAAAAAATTGAAGTATTGATCAGAAGACATCTATACCTAACCCTAATATGTAACCACGCTCTCTCTTCTTACCATTCCATGTTTACCCATCGTGTCTCCACTCAACCGTTGTATGTATTGAGACTCCATATACCTTCGATCCATCGCGAGGAGTACGCATGTATCACAGTAATGAATATTTGAAGTCGTAATAATATTGTGCGCTACAAATTTTGAGTGTGAGCTGCCTTCCATAGGTAAACTCCATCCTCAATGAGAATCAGGATATCGATCTCATTGTGTATAGCTCTAGATATTCACGTCATCATACAACTGTGTGAAGTGGGACTGTGTTGACGAGTCTGTGTCTACTGGAAACTTGAATTCTACTGGAAAATTGAATTGAGTATGTGTAAGAATTTG
Organism: Pseudotsuga menziesii; assembly: GCA_001517045.1. Classification (NCBI taxonomy): domain Eukaryota; kingdom Viridiplantae; phylum Streptophyta; class Pinopsida; order Pinales; family Pinaceae; genus Pseudotsuga; species Pseudotsuga menziesii. The sequence continues at coordinate 428,144 of LPNX010705738.1, read as the reverse complement.
CAAATGTATGAGAGCATGATTCTCCACCGTGGGGGTGATTGAAGTTTTTGCAGTCGTAATAGTGCATAAAACCTAATTTCTACCCTAATTCCTGTGCGTGGAGTTTTTTTTGGAAAGTCTACAAATATTTTCATATGTACGATATGGTTGCTATGTATTGAAGAGGTCTGTGACTGCTGTATTGAAGCTTTGAGTTTGAATGTATGTGTATGGGAGTGTTGGGGTTTCTCCTTTCGATTTAAAGCTGTTCTTTGAGCTCGAAACTGTGACCAGTATAGGAGAAGATTGTTGGTGTTTGCTGTGACCACTTTGAAGACTGATTATCATTGGCATTGTTGTAAAGCTTGAGGAAGGTGGCAGAGACTTAGACCTGCACCTTTACTCTTTCTTCTTTTTCTCCTATTATTTTTGTTGCAAGATTCAATCATAGAATATGCAATCTATAGAATCTGTATTTGGTGCCACTCTCACTGGAAAAGACACTTATCCAGAATGGTGGAGGAAGATCAAATCTGCCTTCATCTACAATGACCTTTGGAACGGTATTTGCGAAGGAACCACAATAGAGACAGAAGCTGGAGGGCCCATAACCAAGGACCCAAGACCTCCAGAATCCGAGAAAGAGAAGGCTATTTGGAAAACAAAAGATAAGAAAGCTTTAGCGTTAATCACTGCCACAGTCAATGAAGAGGTGAGCCAACACATATTGCCTGCAAAGTCATGTTTTGAAGCAATAAAAATGCTAAAAGATCTGTATGATTCGCACTATGAAATGGAAGTTATTCAACTAATGCTAAAACTATTCAGTTTAGAAGTAAAAGACAATGATCCCATGTTACTTGCCTCTGAAATCAAATCTATCATGCACAAGATTCAAGCCACTGGTATGAAACCAGATCTTCCCCTTGCAGCAGTTGTAAAATCTTTGTATCCTTCTCACTCCAACTATCTTGAGTCATTGCAAGCAAGTGACAAGTTCAAATCACTGACATTTGACACCCCGGTAGAGAAGATAGCTGACAGAGAGAAAGCTTTTGGTAAGAATACAACCGAGCATTCTGGAGAATCACTTTGATTTGCTCAAAAAGAAAAGAACCACACCAAAGACCAATCCAAAGATCATCCCAAAGGAGAAAGCAGCAAGAGAGGCAGAGGAAGAAGAAACTTCAGAGGTAGAGGAGGCAGAAACAACTCCAGCAAAAGATTAGATTTGAAGTGCAAGCATTGTAGAAATATTGGACACACAGCAGATCAGTGTTGGGCTTCGTGGGACTCCATCAAAGACAGACATAACTAGAAGAAAGATGACAATAAGAACCAAGATGCTAGTAAATCTTTAGATTCTGCTCATTGTATTGTTGCACATTGTAATCTTGGTATTAATGAAATGACTTCACTTTCATCTTACACAGATTGTTGGCTACTTGATACTGGTGCAACATCACACATGAATTTTGGAAAAGACTGTTTTGAAGAACTTAATGAAACAATAAATGGCATAGTTTACTTTACAGATAAGTCAAGTCTTAAACCAAAGGGAATGGGCACTATTCGGCTGAAGATGCTTGGATTCCCTGATTCTTGTTGAAGAATGTTTTTTATCTTCTAGATTTGCAGAGAATCCTGCTGTCCTTGGTGGAGATTCGACAGCAAGGCCATTCCATCCACATGTTTGATGGAATTGTAGAAATAAGAAAGTCCTCTAACAACCAAGTCATCATGACTGGATACGATGATGGGAAGCTGCTGAAGCTAAAGGGTTCATCTGCAAGAGTTCAGAACTATGCCTACCTCACTAGTGCAAAATGAGAGATTAGTGACCAGGAGACCAAAAATTTTGGTCACCACAATTTTTTTCAAGGGATAAATGACCAAAATTGATAAATTTAAGCGGGCTAACTAAAAAAGACCAAGATAAATGACCAAATTTGGTCATGGGGTATCTAGAAAAAAATGAACACATAACAATTGGTCATTTATTTGGTCATTTTTAGTTGTGGATCAGTTCGACAATGAAAAATTACAATTTTGACAATGTTGTATATTTTACTAAATTCCAAGACTACAAATGGATTCATAGACCCCCTAGAACTTAGTAAATTGCAGAGCCTCATGTGTTACAACTCCACTGTTAGCACCAAATTAACTATGACAATGTCCTAGTAGTGAGCTATTACTTATATATTTGAAAATAACTATACAAATATACCTATTAATAATATTAATTATTAAACTATTTACATTATAAATTAAAAAAAATGCTACTTAGTATTTTTTATTATATACTATTAATACATATAAAAAAATTCAGTTAAACAAATACAAATATGATAAGTAATTTTTTATTGTATACTATTAATACATATAAAAAAATTAAGTTAAACAAATACAAATATGATAGAATTCAAGTTAAACAAATACAAATTTCATTCTATCATATTAGTGTAGTTTAACAATTTGGGTTTTGGCGCCAACGTGAAGTGGTGGGTGCCAATGTAGAACAATCTTACATTTCACTCAACCCCATGGTGACCTTGTTCAAGGCTTCAATGGCGCAAGGTATGTTTCAATCTATGGCCATTTTCCCCTGTGTTCTTTGCATTTTTGTGATCACCGGGACGCGACTGCAATGCAATGAAATATTCATCTCAGATCTTCAGGATGGATTCCAATTCAAGGGTTTCTCCATTGGAAATCATGGTATTTTTGATGGGGTTCTTTCCCTTTTGTTCAACTAAAATTCGGCATTCAGAGATTCGATCCAACTACTATTTCATCATTCCCTTTGACGAATTCGGGTTCACACACAGAGGCCTCCTTGAAATCTATGTGAAGGATTCCTCGTACAAGGCTAGGAGAATGATATCGACCTGGATTCCATGGGGTTCTTCCTGAGCACCAGAGATGTCTGGCTTCATGTCTTGCAAGATTTGGAACATGGATAAATTCACTGTGTACTTGAGAGTAAGCTCATCATACCCCTCCTTACATTTAAGGATTTGGAGAATTCACTTCCCTTCAACAAAACTTTCAAAGAGATCGAAGCAAACCAGTTTACTCTAGTCTTTGCCAATTGTATCTGTGACATCGTGGTTTCAATGGATGTAACTACAGTTATTTATAATCTTGAAGGGGGCGGTGATGGAACCAGGCATTATCTTTCGGCCGGTGAAACCCTTCTATCGAATCTTTTTTTCACTGTCTTTGATATCTGTTGCGCTGGTTGGGGTTTGGATCTACGTGGTTATGAAAAACCATCTTACAACCTACTGGACCCATGTATTCATGGCTGCCCTTGTCTATCTGAAAGCTCTAAATCTCCTCTACGAGGAAGAGGACAAGTCTTTCATTAATGAGAACTGAAAAAACCCATGGATGGGATGTTTCCAGTTTTTTTTTTTTAGTTTTCTGAAAGGAATTATGTTTTTTACCCTGATTGTCTTGATTGGCACCGACTAGTCCTTCTTGAAACCCTACCTACAAGGCAAGGAGAAGAAATTTCTCATTGTTTTCATTCCCTTGCAAGTCTTAGACAATATTGCTACTATGGTGATCAATGAGATTGGGCCGTATGCCAAGGATTAGCTTTCCTAGAACCAGATGTTTCTCCTAGTTTACATGATCTGTTGTTGTGCTGTCTTGTTCCCCATTATCTGGTCTTTAAAGAATTTGCACCAGGCTGCACATACTGATGGAAAGGCAGTTGTGAATCTGATGAAGTTGGCTCTGTTCAGAAAATATTACATTGTGGTGGTCTGCTATATTTACTTCACTCACATTGTAGTTTATGCTCTGATCACCATAACTACTTACTGGTATGCTTGGACTAGTGTCATGGCTAGAGAATTGGTAACCCTTGTGTTCTATGTGTTCACTAGTTACAGGTTTTGTCCGATTGGGCACAATCCCTATTTTGTGGTCGACGATTATGAAGAGGAGGTTGTTTCCCAAAAATTGAAGCTGGAAGATGACTTTGAGTTGTAAGAAGGCAGGGATCTAATGGATCCCTTGGGGTTATGACTTAGGAATCAGATGATGATATCATTTTGGGCACTAGTTGCTATTAGAGTGCCAAATAATCTTGGAATTAATCATAGCATAGAGGGATTAACAATGAGGGGCGAATATGCTTTAAGTGAAGCTTGATCTTCTCGGTCTTGTTTCTGAACTGTATGAATAGATCTCAAGGTACATTTCAATAGGCCAATTTAGTCTTGTAATGTTCTTTTGCTTGTTATTTTTGTAATTGGAACAATTTCTCTTTCGTATGAGTTTGTAATGTTCTTTTTCGGTTGAATTTGATCACCCTTTTTTAATTAAAATTTGTGTATACCCCTAGAACTCTAAAATTGCTTCAGAAATTGCTCAAATGCAAGATAAAGATTATGCTAACTTGGAAAAAGGATTATCCAAGTAGTCAGGTGAACAAACACTTGTAAAAAAGAGTATGGATAGCCCTTCCATCCGTTTTTCATTGTTAAGGTTTTATCTTGAGTTCTTAATTTCCAATCTGATGTACCTAATTTCCTCCTCTTTCGGTATCTGGTAGGTCTTTTCTTCAGCCACCAGAGCTTGTGATTTGAAACCTAGTTTATGTGGTGTTCAACATTTGCAATTAACTGGTAAATATTCTTTCTTTAGCTACAACTGCCTGTGATTTGCTGGGAGAGCATGTGGTTTGAAGGTTTTAGATGCCTGCCCATGGAGTGCCTTCTTTGTTGTTCTGCGTTTGTGGGTAAGAACTCTTTGGAATTTCAAGATCTATAATTTGAGCCATGTTTTACTATTTTATGTTCAATGATAAAAAATCCATTTTTTTTCTACAAATATATGACTAATATTTTGGCTACCCCATCGCAGTTTGTGATAGTGGGTGTTTTAGGTGTTTGGTATGTGGTGTATGTTGATGAACTTTGTTTCCATAGTGGGTGTTTGGGTGGCGGATATCCCATATATTTTCCCCAATTGTAGTTTAACCTTCGAAGCGACTTGAATACATCTCCATTCCAATGGTTAGTGTAGGTTGTGATATAGCTTATGTATTTTTTTTTTTAAGAATATCTTGATGAAGGAATGCGGCTGCCAAAAAATACATCTGTTTTAGTGTGCTGAGTTCCGAGAAGGCCTCGCATGCCAATTGCCACAGAGAAGAAAGTAGAGTACACCCTTTCACCTTTGTGCCTGTTTAGGTTATATTTATAGTTTTTACAATGTAAATGGTGGCTTCGAGTTTGTAGTGCATTTATTTGGATATGCTACCAGTTCCTATAATCTAGTATGGTGTATGAATGATGTTTCAACTTTTTCAACATTATGAATGGTTGATTTTGTGGTTCAGATTTAGCTGGACTAGTACACATGACAAATGAATCATCCTGAGATTAGAATTATAATTGTTGTTATTTACAGGCCAAAAGAAATTGAAAAACCCAAAGATCAAGCTTTACTACCTAAGAATGGGTTTCAGACTTATGATTCTTCTCAGTTCAAATTTGTAAGGATACACACCTTTGTACTTCTCAACGGAAATGACTATCTATCACTGAAGACTACATAATATATTATTAATTATTCATAATTTAAACATGTAGCCTGATGATTTAGAGTGGGATGAATTTGGTAATGATCTCTATTCACTACCTGAAGTGCCTCAAGCAATACAGACAATGAAATTTATTTTCTGCTGACAATGAAATTTATTTTTTATTTATTTTCCGATGGAGGATGTTGGAGGAATTGAGGTTAGTATTTTTTGAAGGTTGCATGTGATTAGATGGTAGGTATATGCTTGTTTGATAGGGTGGACTGTGGACGTTTGTTCCTGTAACATGAATTTTGACAATGAGGGTTATACAATTAAATCTTAATGAAGTTCAGGGAAATATATGATAGTATCAAACAATACAGTCATGCAATAATGTTCATACAAATCTAAAATATATATTATTCACTTCCAAACCACAATGATGGTATTCTTAAGTTTTCAAAATTGACATTAGTTTTGTCTTCAATTGGGCCCATATTAACGTGGAAGTTATGAATCTGAGATAAAGCACTTTCAAAATTGACATTAGTTTTATGTCTTCAATTGTGCCTGTATTAATGTGGAAGTTATGAATTTGAGATAAAGCATTGACTGCAAGGAGTTAGTTAAAATTTATTACTTAAAATTTGAATTTTATGAATACATTTATGAAGATATTAATACCTCAAAGTTTCCCTTTTTTCATTTAAATAAAATTATCTTATATGAATGAATTTGACCTAATGTGGATAAATTCCATTCTTATGCAGATTGACAGATGAATTTCAATGACAGGAACGACATTCAGTATTTGTTTCAAAGAAACTTGGGAAACACAATCATGATCATACTCTATTTCAAAAAAAACTTAATTATAATATTAAAGAGATTGTCACTATGGGCATACCATACTACATCTCATGCGGAAAATTTAGAAAGGTTTATTGTCTATGAAGTAAATTCAGAGTAGACATGTGAGATTTGATTTCTAATTGATAGGATACTGAAGGGAACTACGTGCAAGTACAAAGCTCAGAATGCTCCTAGAAACTCGAAAGGTTTGAAGTGCATGTTAGGTCTGGTTATTTCTTACAATAAAAGAGAATCCAATCCAAATAAAGTGGTTTCTCCACCTTTGAGTTTAATTAATGATCAAATAGAAAGATGGCCAAAAATTGTTTCACTATAGTTATGTTCATAGTTGTCCAACACTGTAGAAACCCATTAATGTTGAATTTTTTAGTAAAGACAGTTTTCCTTTTGTATTAACTGGTAGAGGTGAAAAATGTAGAAATTTTACTTTCACCTTGTCGAGCTTGCTCAGATTTGGATGGGTAGTTTAGGTCTAAAGGAATTTTATGATGAATTAATGATGCAGGGCGTGGAATGGAACATAAAACACCACCACAAGGATATGTCTGTTATAGATGTAAATTTCCTGGTATGTTCATCATGTCTAGTAACTTTGTAGGCAAATTGTTCATTAAGAGCATGGCTAATGGACTAGATATGGGTTCTCACCATCTTATTTGTTTTCTCTAGGACATTTCATCCAACATTGTCCAAGAAACATGGATCCCAATTTTTACCTCAAAAGACTGAAGCCTCCAACTGACATTCTCAAATCAATGCTTGTTGATACTCCCGATGGCTCTTATGGATTACCGAATGGGGCAGTTGCAGTTTTTAGGCTTAACGAGTAAGTCATTTGAACCAAACCTTCATCACTGACAACACTATAAAGTGGAAGGTCTATGAAATTGGCTATGCATTGCTTCTCAATTTTTAGCTGTTGATTAAAATAATTTGTCATGTAGAGCTGCTTTTGACAAGGAAGTTGAGGGGTTCCCATCTAACCGTTCTGTTGGTGAACTGCCACCTGAATTGCATTGTCCATTATGAAAGGAAGTAATGAAAGATGCTATGCTGACTAGTAAATGTCATTTCAATAGCTAACGTGACAAATGTAATATAATCGGAGAAAATTACATAGATATTACTTTGGTGTGATGTTTTCTAGATTGTGTGATTCATAGTCTATGTTTTTGTCTAGCACATGTTGTTAGTGTTTAAACCTCTGAATTTGTTTCCATCTGTTTTAGGCATTAGGGACCATATCATATCAAAGTCCATATGTGTATGTGGAGTAACAAACATTCTTTCACATGATCTATTACCAAATAAGGCTCTCCGAGATACCATAAATTGAATTTTGGAGACTAACACTAGCAGTAGAGAAAATGCTGGCAGCTTGCTACAAGTTCAAGGTATATTAGTCAGCCAAAAAATATGCATGAGTACAAGTTGATATTAGCTACCTACTTATGGCTATCTAATGGTCCAAGTATTTTCTGTTGCAGATATGGAGTCATCCAAGCGTGCCAGGTCTAAAGTCTCATGTCCTTCTCTTTCAGGATGCGCAAAGGAGGCAAACACAAATCCTTCAAGGTTGTACATGCCAAATGTGAAGGAAAACATTTCTGAAAAGAAGCCACCTGTTAACCAGCCACAACAATCATTAGAGAAAAACATCTCTACAAAAATAGCTGAGCCGCTTGAGGCAACACATGAGTCTATGAGCACAAAAGAGCCTTTATCGTAGGAGAGTGCCTTATTTGATTGAGGAAGAAGTTCAACAGAAGTTTCATGTTGTTGAGCCAAGTAGTTATTACTTAGCATGTTTATTGGGGTGGTTCTTTTGGATTTATGGATTTGTGGATCTTTTTATCCATGATAAGTAGGTATATATCTGTAGCAGTGTTTCTCATGCACTTCAAACTTTGCTCGTTTTCAGCAAGAAAGAAGAAAAATAAGCGAGCTAGACAACTCTCTACTAGTAAGTCATCTTTATATTGCTTTTCACTTGGGAAACTAATGTATTGGAAAGTGTTATAGGATGCTTTTTTGTTGTATTCTCTAATTTCACTATAATTTCCTTTCCTAATTAGAATCCAATGGATGCATTTGTAAATGATGAATGTTGGGTGCTTTACCATTGTTACAACCAATGAGATGCAGTGGAGAGCATCACAGGATTTTGTCGTTGAAGGGTGTATGATGCCATATGATGCACCTACTGCATATAATTCTTGGCCTGGTGCACAATGGGGACCAGAGGCTTACATGGCATGTAATGGTGGTGTCCCATGCATGGGTTATGGACCTAATCCCTTTGACATGCCATTTAGTGGACATATTATGCCAACGGATGTGTATGGAGCATAGGGATATATGCTAGGTTTTGTCCCTCTTGTTCAAAGGTGAGGTTTTATTTTTTATTGATTTATCTTATGATATCTAAATGAGTTTTTTAGATATAGGATCGTACTTACAAGACTTGGCCGAGTCTTTTGACTACCTGAGTTTGACTTGCTGAGTCAAGCATGATGATTACACTTGGTCAAACTGGCCATAACTTGTTAAGTTTGAAGACATGGTCAAACACATCTTAATTTTCTAGTTTTACTAGTATTAGGCAGGCTTGGAAGACATGGCCATACTTGGTGAGTTGTGCAAGACTTAGTAAATTTTGACCTGTAAAATAAAAAACTATACATGTCCAAACCTAGACTAAAAAACATGTTCTTGAATTGTTTTTGAAGCCTAGTTTTGTAGTGAGTTTGTTTTCCAAGTATTTACCTATTACGAGCCAGTCATACTCTTAAGTTTACGGAGTCATTTCAATTTTGAATCTTCTGACTTTAGCTGAGATTGAATACATTTGTTCTAACTAAGCAAGTTTGTAAATTTCATAGAATATATGGATTATGGTAATGGGTAATTACAACTCTGCTCATCCATTTTTGAGTAGAGAGGAGTTTGAAGCTAGGCAAGCTGAGTAGAGGAGAAAAAAGCTAGAATATGAGCAACAACACAATAGCAAGTAAGAAACCTTTAATTTCTAGAAATTAAATTCATATTTTGGGTGTTTTGACGAACCAAAGTTATGTATTCCATAATTTTCCTTTATCATATCAAAGGAAATAGCTTTAGGGTTGACAGTGTTTGGGAATTTTGTTCCCAAAATTTTGCCATCTAAGTAGTAGAAAAAAGCATGCAGACATGATTAGAAATTATGCAACCCTTTCCCTCTTCTTAGTAGTGTTCAGATTTCTTTCTGATCCTTAGATTAGTTTTCTAAATCTAATACTATACGGAAATAACAAAAGGTTCATAATGCATAGAATATAAAATTCTGTACAAACTCCAAACCAACACCAACCTAAAAACAACCAGGAAGGTGTACCATAAGTATATGACAGACAAAGGACATGTATTGGGGAAATAATTTAGCAACTTAGATGAGGGTTATGTGATTTATTTCTTTTCTATCTTCATTAAAGGAGCAGTAAAAAATAGCAGCAAAACACAAAACACAAGAAGAAGCTTTCATTCACATCAGTTACGTTGCAATTCTCGTACTCCACATACATCTTCTCATTGTCTATCACAAAGTATGGAGAAATGTATCCACGATCAAATTTCATTCCCTCTACAACATACATATGATTTTCTGCACTTTTTTCCCTCTTCAAGTGTCATGACACCTTTCCTCCCAACTTTACTCATAGCCTCTACTATCATGTTCCCTATTTCATAATTATTCCCAACACTCACTGCAACAACATCTACTAATTCAATGTCTTCAACCTGGAGAACAATACAGATTACAAATTTACAAGGTGTTCACATGCATAACCATTTACAGAAAAAATCAGTCCCAAATGTTACACAAGAGATTCCTCAACATTCTACCCTGGAATCTCCAAAAAACTCTAAATGACAATTTTGAATCAACTATTCCCATGTCAAAAGTGCTTCATAGACTAAGAAACTAAAGCCATTAAAGATCTAGCAAGACCAAAAGCAGAAAACCTACCTACTCAAAATGTGAGGACTTACCTCCTTTGACAAACCCTTGAGTTCAAAAACAAGGGCCTTTATTGTCTTTTCAATACCTCTAGTAATTTGAATAGGATTTGCTCCTGCTACAACAACTTGAACAGAAAGGTTTATGATTCAGATTCTTATTCACAAATCTTAAAATACGAGGAAGCTTTGTCTATTGGTTTTTTTCTCTTAAAGCTCAAATTCAAGCTCGACAATTGACAAGAAGATCACAAATTATTCTTCAACAATGCTATTAGCATTTTTCCATTCATATACCATCTTAAACCCAAGCATTGAATTTAGAATAATGAAACCCAGCCACCATAAGGACCAATAAAAATGAATAAAAACTTAATACAACACTAGTGACAACAAATCACCTTTACACCTTCAGTGATTAAACCTTGTGCAAGTACAACAGATGTTGTAGTTCCATCACTAGCTAAATCATTTCTCTTTGTTGCAGCTTGTCTTACCCACTTGGCCCCAACATTTTCAACTTTTCTGTCAGCCTTCTAGTGCTTCAGGTTTTGAGCACAATTGGTCAGTATTTGAGCACATCTACACCAAAAAGCTCAACAGGTTTGAGCATGATCCATTGGAGAATTGGTCTTCATATACTACAACCTTCGGATGCTCACAAAACCATTGCGGGCAAAGGATCTGGAGATCCAATTTTTATTTGGATAAGATTGATTTAGTCTCTAATTGGGTCTTGGAGGATGAATTTCCTACTGATGATTTGAGTTGGCTTGATGAGGAGACTGAGGATCCCTTTAGTGTACCATTTTTTGAAATGGAAACACTCAATACACTTGCATCACAATTGTTGATTCAATCTAGTGATGTTGGCACTATCTCCCTTAGGCTCTATTCTAGGTGTTCTACTTCTCGTAGTCATGCATGAGACTTAAGATTGGACTTGGAGACATTGTTCATGAAATCATTTTTCACTTCACTATTTTGAATATAAATATGGAGTATCAATATTAGTATTATCATTTTTTATGAGATGATCCAATGAATTTTTTCATAAATGTGGTTTTATAACTTATATGGATTAGAATTGTCATTAGTTTTTTTTTGCACAAAATTTACTATATTTTGAGTTTTTTTTTATTTTTGTCGAGTCTTAAATGAGTCTTTCCTGAGTCGCTAACTCTATCTTTGCCAATTTCAAGCCTGAAAACATTGATGATAATACCCTAGTCGCTGATGATTTGGTATAGAATGGGTGAGCAACAGCATTATGGTTGTTTTTGGGCAGTTTTGAGAACATTTTCACCCTTAGAACAACAGTGATCAGACCATTTCTCATATCTAGGCATGTATTAAGTAGTTTTGGGCAACAAGATAGCCCTTAATCTCAACTTCTGTGCAGCTTTGATGTATATTGCAGCCTCCAAAGAGCAAGATGAGGCATGCTGGGCTCATTCTGGGATGATCTTAGCATATTGCAAACATATTCTGACCTTTAAGGAGTAGTAAATTTTCTTCAATCTCAAGTCTGGGAACATTCTTTGACAGCCTGGGCATGCTAGACCTGTCCATGTGCATTCCAATAGCAGTCAACAGTCATAAAACCTTGTTTTTTTCAAATTTGGGCAGTTTTGAGTAGGTTCTGGGTATGCATATGAGTGAAACCAGCAGCAAATCATGGTGATTATCAATTCTGGGAACATTGTAGACAAGTACAGTGGTGAGGAAACAAGTCTGAGAAGTCTTTTGAGGGAGATCATTAGTAAAAGGGATTTGAATAAGCATGAAATTCAGTTCTGAGTGTAAACAGTAGCATCCAAACAACAATGAAGGAACAATCTGAGCAAATCCTATGGTGGAAACAACAGTAACTGACCTGTGATGTAATGTTGGATATCCTCCTGACAGCTTGTAATAGGTTGGCATAATTGAAGACCTGTTTATCAACAAACTTGGGTGAATAATGTGGGAAATATGGTGCACTGGAGAGAAAACAAGTGCCCAAACTTCATAAATTATATGGTATAGAAGAGGTAGAACCACCCCTTGCCTCTCAACCATAGTATCCTGAAGCAACAAACTGTTGGATACCTTTTCTAGCCTTGGGTGAAAGTGTTGTCTATTAAAGAAATGTAACTGTAAATCCCTATGCCTTACAATCATAACAATATTTATTTATGGGCTCAGATTTTAGTACAAATGTCCCAAGTCAGTGTGATTTGGTTCCTGTACAGTGGACTGATGTTTTTCAGGAATTTGTGTTGGTGAAATGGATACTAGCCATTTTTGTTCAATTTTTAGTCTTTATTTTTTTTGTTTGATGTGTTATTTCCTTAAAATGACTTATCAAAGTATTTCCTCTAATATTTCGAGGTACTTGGGTGGAACCTTTGATATAGAGTCGTTGGTATAGAATTTTTTACATCAGCTTGGAGGAAACTTGGCCATCATTGTAAATGTATATGACACAACCAATAAATCTTTTCCTGTGTTGATGTATGGTATGGGATCTAATAGCCACCACATAAGCAAATTGGATTTTGGAGATCCTAATAGAAAGCATGAACTACATTGCTAGTATGTCTTGTGAATTTTGAATAGTCAGTGGTGTGTAAGGAGTTTTAATGGATGGAATTTCTTGTGAATTTTTGCATGATACTGTGTGTGAGGAAGTCAGATTGTCCCTAAATTTGAGTTCCTTCAAATCATTTTTATGGGGTTGGCTTTTGAATCCCTCTTTGAATATTGAATTTGGCACAAGGGATCTACTTGGTTTAATTTCAATGTACTATCAGATTGTTTCCTTTTGACAAGGAAAAATACTAAGTCCTTGTTGATTTTGATAAGGTAGAATTGCTAAGTCTTACGATTTTCTCAAGACCAGTTTTTTTTGCTATTGCAGATTCTCAGATGACCCAAAGCTACCATTTTCAGCCATCAGAATATCTCTCGGCATATTTGTAATTGTCCTTCTTGTGTGAAATATTTTGTTTGTAGCCATAAATCGTATTAAAAAATTTGAAGAGGATTGTAGGTAAATGGAAGAACTTAAGGGACATGATGAAGCTGCTAATGTTGCAAAGTCACAGGTACTCTATTTTTTCAATGAATAATTAAGTTTGCAAATCTTGTCGACAAATCATATTGTATTGTATTATCCTCATTTCATTGCTCATTTTCTTGTTTTCTGGTCAGTTGTTTTTAGTTTTGTGGTGTGTTCTTTATTTTATTCATTGGTAGGAAAGGTCCTAACTTCAGAGGAGAGCCCAAAACTGTCTTGAAGTTTTATCATTTGTCTAATAGATCAACTCATTTATTGTTGTATTGATCATGCTATAGATGGTTTAGACAAGTTGCTAAAAGAAAACTAATTTGGTACTAGCGCTAGGTTTTGGGCCTACTGATAGTTACATAGATTCTCTCTAGACTCTAGTTGTACTCAGTTTTGCACTACTTTGTTCATAGTTAAAAAGATTTAACCTTTTATGCAGTTATACATGCACCAACACCCAACCTGTGCAACACAGGGTATAGTGCTTCTTTCATTTCATATCTAACAAAGTTGTAGTCAGGAATTAACCTGATTCAGGATTCTATTTGTTAATCTATTCATGTTAGATGAAGATTAATTTTCTTGGTACTTTAAGTAAATAAGTAAATGTGATAAACCATGAAAGGGTCTCAGGCAACTATTAGTGTTAGATGAAGAATAGATCTTGTAAATAGGGTAGTTGGATTTAGTCAGACTACCACCATGAGCATGGTTACTCCCTTATTTGCAATGATCGCTCAAGCAACATTGAGATGCTTGAGATAAATTTGATTTGAAAAATTATGGTTGTCACAGTATCAGATATATTGTGATACCATCAATCTATGAGATATGGCACAGATTTTGAGCTCTTGACTCAGGTTCTTTAGTGACTATTGAATGCCTTATGGTTGTCACAGTATCAGATATATTGTAATACCATCAATCTATGGGATATGGCACAGATTTTGAGCTCTTGACTCAGGTTCTTTAGTGACTCAAATAAGAACTTACCAATTTAATGGATTCATTAATAGCCATTACTAGTTAACTTAGTACTATAATGAGTAGATCTTACAAATTGTGTTGGGGGCGTTCAGTTGGACTATGTTGAGAATGGTTTCTTTTTTATGATGAATGATTGCTTAATCAATGTTGAGACATTTAAGATAGTTTGATTTAAAATTTTATTGTGGTCATTGTTCCTGAATCCTTGAGACCATGGATCTATAGGATTCTCATCACAACTTTGTACACTTTTCATTTTATTTTACTGTTCCCTTTGTTAAAAAGTGTATGACTTGTGCAACCGCTATAAATATTTACATTACATTACATATGTAGACAGATTATAAATAACATGTCAATTTGCTAATAAAGAGTTGTTACACTATCACAGTCCTTGTTACTTGGTATGAACCTTGTGGGTAGCTTACACACATTAATAGATTTTATAAACTGTGTATTGGACTCAGTAGGACTTCAGTGAGAATAGTTTCTCCTTTATGTGCTATATGATTTCTTAAGCAATGTTGAGTTCTTTAAACAATTTGATTTAAAATTTTATAGTTAGATATTTCCTGGTACCCTGGATCTAGAGGATGCTCTTTGTAATTTTGTATTGCTTCAGGTTCTTTTGACTATGGAATGTGTTAACAAGTGATTGGCTTATGCCGCGGAAATAAAGATTCATGCTATAGGATATATCTAGACATAAATTAAAATGACAACATATAAATTCATTAAGAAAGAGTCATTACACCAACATATCCTTTATTACTCAGTACTAACCCTGTGGGTATGATCTCACTATACTTCTTTATATTTCTGTATTGGCTATCCTAATTACCACTCACAGGCTGAAAAATATAAATGATAGATCAGGGAGCTAGGACACTGTCATCATAGCTCTTTTGAAATACATAAAAATTTACATATTATACAATATACCAAATACTAGAGGATTGTTGGTCATCTATGACCATCTTTCCTGAAGCTACTATATTAACATTCCTTTGATCTTCTCCTTTCTGTATAATGTTTGTGTCTTTTATTCTTTTCATTCCTTTTGTTGATGGATTCTCAAGTCTTTTGGAATCTGGATTTTGCTTCTTGTGTCGATTTGCTTGTGGTTTTGTGTATCATCACAAATTGGTGTCGCAGAATTTTTGTGTTTCAACAATTGTTATCATTGCAGTCCTCTGAGGGCTTCCTACATTCTGGGATTGTAATCATTTGGGGTCTATGTGGTTAAGTCTTGTGGCTTTTTCTACCTTGTGGCTGGGTTCCTCTGTCAGACACTACAATAGTTTTTCTAATCTTTTCACCTTGCTTTGCAGTTGCATATATGATACTATTCGCACTTTGAAACCTTATATTATGGTCCTCTTATTGTTACTGCAAACTGGTATTGCAGACTATCTCCAACTAGTGTAGTGTCTTGCTACAGTGTTGAATATTCTAAGGTTTGTGATTGCATTAGAAATCTTTGTGGGAATTCCATTCTTGTGAACCTAACCTTAAATATGCGACACAAATCATAGTTAAAATTCATGCATTCTTTTGTCATTATTTATTTTCATGGTTAACACCAAAATTGCATAGATTTATTTTGTAATTGGAACTATATCTTGTCATCATTCATTTGTGAGATCCAACTAGTGTTGTAGCTAAAATTATCTCAACAAGCTATGCATCTGTTCCTGCAGGAACCTTACCAATTGGTGGGTAGACCTGTCTCTCAGTCTATGGAGGAATACAAGGGAAAAGTTGGATTGATAATGAAGGAATATTTTGCTACTGATGATGTAGCTTCAACAGCTATTGATCTTGCTGATCTGGGTTGTTTAAGTTATCACCATTATTTTGTTAAAAAACTTATCTCCATGGAAATGGATAGGCATGATTGAGAGAAAGAGATGGCTGCAGTGCTATTATCCTCTCGGTATGGTGATGTGATTGAACCTGAACATGTTAGCAAAGGTTTTAGCAAATTTCTCGACTCAGCAGATGACTTGGCCTTGGATATCCCTGATGCAATAGATGTTTTAGCATTATTTGTTGCTTGTGCAGTAGTTGATGACATACTTACTTCGGCCTTTTTGACCAAAACATTGAAATCTCTACCAAAGGATTCAAAGGGTGTGGAAGTAATTCAGAAGGCTGAGAAAAGGTATTTATCAGCTCCTCTTCGTTTAGAAGTTATTGAATGTCGATGGGGTAGCAGCACCCACGTCACAGTAGAGGAAGTGAAAAAGAAGATAAGCGACTTACTAAATGAGTACGTTGAAAGTGGCGACACGGTAGAATCTTGTCGGTGTATAAGAGATTTGAATGTTCCTTTTGTTCATCATGAAGTTGTAAAGAGGGCTTTAATTTTAGCTATGGAATGAAGAAGTGCAGAGCTACTTATTTTGGCCCTATTGAGAGAAGCTGTTGAGGAGGGTCTTATAACATCTACCCAGATGTCAAAAGGGTTTGGTAGGATTTTTGACACTATAAATGATCTATAACTTGACATAATCAATGCAAAGGACATCTTTGAGTCCTTAATTCTAAAGGAAACAACAGAGGGTTGGCATAGCCCAACATATTTTAGGTCCATCCCCAGTCAACTGGATGGATTGGTAGAACAGGATAACGCTAGGCTCTTCAAGGAGAGAACAATAACTATTATTCAAGAGTACTTTCTTTTTGATGATATCTTTGAAGTCGTGATGAGTTTGGAAGATCCTGCCACTCATGATTTCAATGCAATATTTGTTAAGAAGCTTATAACATTGGATATGGACAAAAAGAATAGAGAGAAAGAGATGCCTTCTGCTTTACTGTCTGCTCTCTATACAGAAGTGTTTCTAGTTGAAGATATTGTGAATGGTTTTATTTCGCTACTAGAATCTGCAGAGGCCACTGCATTAGACATACCCGATGTTGCAAATGGATTAGCTCTTTTCTTGGCTAGAGCTGTTATAAACGATATTTTGGATCCACTAAATTTGGAAGAAATTAACAGCCAGTTAAAGCCAGGATCCATTGGAAGCAAAATAGTGCGCATGGCACATTCTCTCCTAGGTGCTTTCCTTGCTGGTGAACGTATTCTTAGGTGTTGGGGTGGTGGCACTGGTTTGGCGGTTGAAGATGCATTGCCAATTCCTGTGGGGCTATTTCCTACAAGAGATAGAAACTATTATAGCATAATTGGAGACTAGGCTAAGTATGAACATGTCACAACTACAGAACGTAGCCAGTGAAGGACTTGGTGGTTATGGTTGGGTTGGACACTTTCTTGTGATTTCTGAGCTCCAAAAACAGGTGTTCAGTTTACGATAGCCCTTAAAGCTCCCGCCTTGCAATGCATCAACAGATTTAGATGAGGTATATTAGTGTTTTCCTATGTCAAACAATATAAATTGGTAGTGTTGGTCTCTAGATATTTTGGAGCTATGATTGCTTGGACTTGGCCTGAGAATTTGTTGCAATAGTGTAATTTTGTTTTTCATCTTGATTAGAAGAGTTGTAAGTTGTTTCCACTAAAAATATATATTGATTTTTATTATAACACATGTTAACATGTTTATTGTAGCTATAATTGACCGCCATGTTTAAAGGGAGCTAGACATAGTTTTACTACTGTTTATGATGTTTGTCCATGGGATATGATCTTGTAAAAATCATATGATACAGATTGAGCTACTATGTTTCATCAGTAGTCTTCTGTTGATGCTCTTGTATGGAACCTATTTTGAAAAATTCACCAAACATGGATTGTACTAAATGGAAGTTATGCAGAAAGAGTTCCTTGAATGCAAAATTGTAATCTTGTTTTTGTTTCTTAATAATTAAGATGCATCTAGCTAGTGTTGTAGCTAAAATTATCTCAACAAGCCTACAAGAACCTTACCAATTGGTGGGTAGACCCGTCTCTCAGACTATGGAGGAATACAAGGGAAAAGCTGGATCGATAATAAAGGAATATTTTTCAACTGACGATGTGGCTTCAACAGCTGCTGATCTTGATGATCTAGGCTGTTTAAGTTATCACCTCTATTTTTTTTTTAAACTTATCTCCATGGAAATGGATAGGCATGACCGAGAGAAAGAGGTGGCTGCAGTGCTATTATCCTCTCTGTATGCTGATGTGATTGAACCTAAACAGGTTAGCAAAGGTTTTAGGAAATTGCTCGACTCGGCAGATGACTTGGGCTTGGATATCCTTGATGTAGTAGATGTTTTAGCATTATTTGTTGCTTGTGCAGTAGTTGATGGCATACTTCCTCTTACCTTTTTGACCAAAACATTGAAATCTCTACCAGAGGATTCAACGGGTGTGGAAGTAATTCAGAAGGATGAGAAAAGCTATTTATCAGCTCCTCTTCATGCAGAAGTTATTGAACGTCAATGGGGTGGCAACACCCACGTCACAATAGAGGAAGTGAAAAAGAATATAAGCGACTTACTAAATGAGTACGTTGAAAGTGGCGACATGGTAGAAGCTTGTCGGTGTATAAGAGATTTGAATGTTCCTTTATTTCATCATGAAGTTGCAAAGAGTGCTTTAATTTTAGCTATGGAACGAAGAAGTGCAGAGCTGCTTATTTTGGCCCTATTGAGAGAAGCCGCTGAGGAGGGTCTTATGACATCTAGCCAGATGTAAAAAGGGGTTGGTAGGCTTGCTGACACTATAGATGATCTATCACTTGACATAATTCATGCAAAGGACATGTTTGAGTCCTTAATTCTCAAGGCAACAATAGAGGGTTGACATAGTCCAACATCTTTTAGGTCCATCCCCAGTCAACTGGATGGATTCGCAAAACAGGATAATGCTAGGCTCTTCAAGGAGAGGGCAATAACTATTATTCAAGAGTACTTTGTTTCTGATGATATCTTTGAAGTCATGAAGAGTTTGGAAGATCTTGTTGCTCCTGATTTCAATGCAAACTTTGTTAAGAAGCTTATAACATTATCTATGGAAAAAAAGAATAGAGAGAAAGAGATAACTTCTGCTTTACTATCTGCTCTCTATACAGAAGTGTTTCCAGTTGAAGATATTGTGAATGTGTTGCAGTTGCAACTGTTCTCCCCAAATTTCTTCAATTTTGGGCCCCTCCTCATGATTTAGAATTGTTTTTAATCATTGCATCCTTTGAACCTTTTGGTTGTGCTTTAGTGTTGGATGATTTTTAAAAGATTGACTCTTGGCCTGCTTTCAGAGATTGTGTGTGTTTGAAGTTGTTTGGGTCGCCGATTGTGAGTTTGGTTTTGCTGATGGTTTTTTGAAAGGCCGTTGTTTCAGAGGTGAAATGTATTTTGACCATTGTTGAATTTTAAAACTATCCAAACACTTAATTTTTCTATTGATCGGGCGTCATTTTTTGTTTAATCGGAAGCCGTAGCTGTTTCCTCTTCCGCCGTTGCGGCTCTCAAAGCGGCTAAGCACCCGAAGTATAAAGCGCTCCGACTGCCAATGCATGTTAACCCTTTAGTCACGTACTCGTAGCCTTTTCTCTTCCGCCGTTGCAGCTAGGAAAGTCATTTGGCTTCCGATGTGATGTCTTCCGACTTCCAACTAAAGCTTTTCCCGCTCGCATTTCGTGTGTCTATAACCTTTCTTCTTCAGCCATTGCAGCTCCCAAAGTAGTTAAGCCTCCGAAGTGTAAAGAATTCTGACTTCCGATTGAGAGTGTTCCCTCCCGCGGGTCACGTATCCTTAACCTCTCCTTTTCCGCCATTGCGGCTAGGAAATCCTTTTCACGTCTAATGTCGATATCCTTCTAGCTTTCGATTTAGAACTTTCCCGCTTGAGGCTTAGTCAAACTCTTCCGTTTATTAAAATTCTCAAATCAAGGGATGCACCTGGCCATTTTCTTGTGGATTAGCCATTTCAGGTGGTTTAAGTTAACGTTTAAAATGCCATTTCAACAAATGATGCATGTTGTTTGATTGCAGGTGGTTTCCAGAGCTTGTTCAAATCGCTACGGTGCACAGGCATAGCTGGGCAGGTTTTGGAAGAAGTCAAACCGTGGTTGTCTGAATCACTAGCAGGACAAATGAAGGAAAAGACAAATTGACTGGCGACAAAGGCACAGGCTAGAAAGATCTATCAGTTACTAATCAGTTTATGAATGAATACAGAAAATAAAATGGGAAGATGAAACGTTTTAAGGGAGGGGAAAGTCATACGTTTGGGGAACCCAAGCGATCTACTGTTTTGTTTAAACATTTGAAAGTTAATAGCTAGAGGGGCTTTTTCCCTGGAAAAACTTGTAACTTAATGCTTGTAAGAGGAACTATTTTGTTTTACAACCAGAGACTGCAAATTTTTCCTGTTGGAGGAAGTACTATGTGGAATATGTCAATGTGATTAAATGAGCAATGTTGAATGTGAACTATTTCATTTTTAGTTGTGCCTCATTAGCTGTAAGAGTGTTCTAATTTCTTGAACCTATGTTCTTGTCTGAATGTTCTTCAATACCTTTATGATGTCTTTTCCACTATGAGTAATGAAAAATTTAACTATTGATGAGCTATCTTATCATATATTCTTTTATTCATGTTTATATGTTTGGTTATAAGAACAGCTATCTATGATTTTCCATAACACATGAACAGGGGTGCATTACTCATGAATGAATACCCAGCTCTCTAGAGATAGTTTAGTTAGTATTTATTTTCTTGCATGATTTGGATGCTTGTGAGTTCTAAGACGAGAGGTAAGAACCTATGCATCACATTGTGAATACTCTTTGCATCGTTATCACCCTGCATTGTTAATTAGGCACATGCATATCATACTTAAGTCAAAAAATACAAAATACACGGTGGACCGGGCCGCAACCGGTAAAACCTTTGTTTTTGTTACTTGACCTACGGTAGCCAGACCGCAAACCGGATGGATTCCCTATACCAAATAGTCACGGGCTAATTGGGAACATTGAATGGGGAGAATCCCTTGCTATTGTTGCCTATGAATTTCCAGGCCTCAACAGTTCTGGTGCTAGAAGGAGGGCCGCCAGTGCATGGCTGGCCGAGGAAACCCATTTTCTTGAGATTATTCCACCGGTAACAGTTCTGAAAGCAGTGGACTTCATAATCCAATTCTGGAAGAAAGGAATAGAGAACATCTATATTCTATTGGAAA
This sequence comes from Pseudotsuga menziesii, assembly GCA_001517045.1. Classification (NCBI taxonomy): domain Eukaryota; kingdom Viridiplantae; phylum Streptophyta; class Pinopsida; order Pinales; family Pinaceae; genus Pseudotsuga; species Pseudotsuga menziesii. Next base: position 406,580 of record LPNX010705738.1, on the reverse strand, counting down.
CTTAGTTGTTAATGACCTAAGAAGACACATCAGGGCATATGTAAAGAAGAATGGAGGATTGCCAATTATCCCTGAATTGCCCAGAAGGGAATATAAAAATAAAGACCGTCCTATAGTAGAAGACTCAGTGCTGGTTGGAGACTGGGAAGAACTTGTAGAAACAACCTTACAGGAAGTTGCACTACCTTTGAATCAAGAAGGCCCAGATACCCCTCACAGTTCTCCTACTCACACTCCTATTGGCTCACCTCCTCACTCTCCACCCAGACTCATGGCAAGAGTAAATGCTAATCCACCACCCAACCCACCAAACCGACCACCTGCCTGGAGAGCCAGATCACCTTTAAATCTAATGCCTCCGCTACATGATTTACCTCAATCCTTTGAAAAGATGCTACCCAAGTTCGACCCAAATGAGAAGATACTAGTAGATGATCACCTGCAAATTTTTTACTTGGCGATAGAAGGGTTGAGGGCTGGGGAGTATGAGGATGTAGTTTTTAGGCTATTTTCGCATGCCCTTAAAGGAGCTGCAGCATCATGGTATCATTGGGTTGCCTGATAACTCTATCCCTGATTGGGATACCTTCGAAGAATTTTCAGAAGTAAGTATGCGATTCAAAATACTCATGCAGCCCTCATGAAAGGACTATGCGCCTTGAAGAAAGAGAGAAAGGAGAAGGTGCACAGTTTTACTCAAAGATTTGCAGCATACCTCAATAATTTTTCTGACGCTGACAAACCTTCGGACAAGGTCCTGATTGAATATTATACCTCACCTTTAGGCCCTGATTTGGCCATGTTTTCCAAAGGTAGGGCCAAGCCTACTTTGACGGAAACCTATGAAGATGCGGAAATAGTGGAAGCTGAAAGATAAAGTATCAAATATTATCCAGAACAGTCAGGAGATAAAGGTGCAGGAAGGAAATCCTTATTGTTTACTAAGCCTAAGGAAGAGAAATTGCCAGATTTTGAAAATATGGCAAAAATGATGCAGAAGCTTTCCAATAAAATCATAGACTTGGAGAAAGAAAAGGAAGCACAAAAGTTCTATAAGCCCTATTATAAGAAAAGAGAGGATAACAATCAGTCTCAACTTCCTCCACATAGTTCTGCATCTATGAATTTAACAGAGGTAGGCATGGACAATTTTTGCACTTTTCACCAACAACCCCACTCTGAAAAGAATTGTCCTCAATGGATAAACTCGGTGACGTTGGTCATTAATCAACTGTTGGATTATAGATTAACAGAAGAGGGAGACGAAGAAAGAAAAGAGAATACTACTTCAACAAAAGAACAAGCAGAGGAAACCATGGTTTTGTGGGATTCTGTTTCGTTGTTTGATACTGAAGAGGAAAAGAAGCAGAGGTACAAGGATGTCATGGAAACCAACATGACAACAAGGAGCCAAGGGCCAATTAAAGAAAATAGTCTCATTCTCCCAAAGATCAAAAGGCTACAAAAGAATGTCAAGAAATTTCAAAATAAATCCTTAGCTGATAAAATTCTAGAATTCACTATTACGAGCCAAGATCCTAAGTAGAATAATACATTGGCCAAGCCAAATGAAGAAAAAATGAAGGCTGATAAACCTCATCCCATTGAACAGTAGATGGATTATGACATCGTGGAAGACATTAAGAAGGTGAGGGCAAACGTTTCACTATTTGAAATGTGTAAAGTGCCGCAGCAAAAAGAGAGACTATTGAAAGCACTTGAAGCATTGGATGAGAAGCTGCCCACTGTCAATCAACCTGCAGAAGAAGAAGAAATTGGAGAAACCAGCATTGTAGGGAAGTCTAAAAGAAAACATCCACCTTTCCTCCTCACGTTTGAAATTTTCAATCACAACGTGCACAATTTCCTGGTTGAATCAGGGGCGTCGGTTAATGTCATGCCAATATCAGTCTGTAAAAAGATAAATGGGCAGCCTAAGCCATCCACGTGGAGGGTCATTCAGTTGGACATGACAGATGTAAAGGTAATTGGTGAGATGGAGGATGTCCTAGTCCATCTGGCATCAAATGATAAAGTATGCCAAGTCATTAATATCGTGGTGGCTAATATACTAGACACTTACGGTCTTGTCCTGAGCAGAGATTGGTCGGCCAAACTAAATGGATATTTTGCCTCGGATTGGTCGCATCTGTGGTTGCCATACAAAGGAAGTCTGAACTAGATTAAGATTTTAAGAGAGCCTCACATGAAATACAACGTTACTCAACTGGATGAGAAGAATGAACCAGTGGATTCTGTATTGGGAAACTATTTTATTGAGTTGGAACCAAGAAATTACCAAGCAGAAGAAGCCAGCAACACATCAGACACTCAGCCTGATCTCCTTCGATTCTCACAGGCTGATGAGATTGACTGTAACATAGTAAACTTAACAGTAGGAATAGATTCGCATTCAGTAGTTAGTGATTTTTGGACTTTGTTTTTTGATGGCTCTAAGACGTTAGAAGGGTCAGGGGCTGGCTGTGTCCTAATTGACCCCCAGAATAATAAACATTTTCTCTCATGTAGATTAGAGTTTGAATGTACGAATAATACAGCTGAGTACGAAGTGCTAGTGCACGGCTTGAGGAAAGCGATTGAATTAAAAGTAAGTAATCTAAAAGTTTTTGGAGATTCTGAAATTATTGTGAAACAAATCCGGAATCAAATACATTGTGTTTCCCCTCACTTGAAGGCTTACCAAAATGAGGTATGGGACCTACTTAAATGTTTTAATGCATTCAATATTATTTCAATTCCAAGACTTAAAAATGTAGAGCTGACCTGTTGGCCACATCAGCCGCTAGGCTGGTACCTACCAATAATCGATGCTCTATTGAATTGCTTTTCAGGCCCTCGGTACCTAATATGATAACCAATCTATGAGTGTTCGATGATGACAAGAAGATTATAGAATGTTTAACAAATGACGAGGTATTTAAAGGAGCCATTATAGACGATGAAGAACATCAGGCCGAGCTGAAGTATGATAATTTCATTCCTAAAGGTGTCAGAACGTTAGAAAAAATGTTTGATTTAAATGAAAAGTTCAGAAGACCAGCCAACGTGAAGACCCACAGCTCATCTCTACAATTCGAGCTTATAAATTTAGGGACTGAGATGAATCCTAAATTTGTGAATCTTGGCAAATGTTGTTCACCAGCAGAAAGAGATAAGTTCGTCAGTATGTTTAAACAATATAAAGATGTTTTCGCCTGGACATACGAAGATTTGAAAACATACGACACCATCATCATCAAGCATGTTGTCCCCATCAAAGCCAGCATCAGGTTGTATCAGCAACCTTTAAGAAAAATGCATCCAAAATTGGAACCGCTGATTCAAAGTGAAGTGAAGAAATTATTGGATGCTAGAATCATTTTTAAGGTCAGACACTCTGAGTGGGTATCAAATTTGGTACCAGTAAGGAAAAAGTATGGAGAGATTAGACTATGCGTGGATTTCAGAAATTTAAACCGTGCTTCAGATAAAGATAACTATCCTATGCTACCCATGGAGAAATTGCTACAAATGGTCTCAGGTTCTAAATTGTTTTCGTCATTAGATGGTTTCTATGGCTATAATCAAGTATTAGTAGCTGAAGAAGACAAATTGAAGACAACGTTCAGGACCAAATGGGGAACCTTTGCCTACAGAAGGATGCCCCTTGGGCTTATAAATGCTGGACCAACGTTTCAGAGGGCTATGGACATAGCTTTCCATGGATTGATTGGTCGTAGTGCTGTAGTGTACCTTGATGATATTATGATATTCTCAAAGAAGAGAGAAGAGCATGCGTTTCATTTAAGGCAGATTTTTCAACGCTGTTGGAAATATGGCATCTCGTTCAATCCCAAAAAGTGTGTGTTCGCTTTCACAGAGGGAAAATTGCTAGGTCATATAGTTTCAAAGAAAGGAATCTCTATAGATCCAGAAATAATTAAGGCCATTGAACAGATCCCATCACCCCATAATAAAAAAGGGATGCAATCATTTATGGGAACTATAAACTTCGTGTGAAGATTTGTGCTTGATTTCGCTCAGGTTGTCAAGCTGCTGCAGCAAATGGTGAAGCAAAATGCACAATTCAAATGGACTGATATTGAGAAGAACCCATTCAGTAAAATTAAAACTGTTGTTGCACACGCACCCTCCCTGAAAAGCCCAAATTTTGATAAATACTTATTCTGTATACCTTTGCATCTGATGATTTGCTAGCAGCTGTTCTTACGCAAAAGGAAGATGGGGGGGATGAATTACCAATATCTTTCATGAGCACTGGTCTACAAGGGGCTGAATTAAATTACCCAGCCATTGATAAACAAGCTTATGCAGTATTCAAAGCAGTGAAGTAATTCAGGCCTTATATTTTAAAAAACCGAACCAAGGTGATCGTCCCCTACCCAGCTGTAAGGTCCCTTCTTGTACAGAAGGATTTGGGAGAAAGAATGGGCAACTGGGTAACAGCTCTCCAAGAGTACGACCTTGAATTCAAGCCAGCCTCTATAGTTAAGGGACAATGGTTGTGCAAACTAATGACTGAAAATGGAAAAAAGGAAGAACATGCCTACGAGGATGAAGCTGAATTACATGTAATGGAGGTATGTCCTTTGTTTACAACTCCCAAGTCTTGGTATAGAGACCTTGTGCATTACCTGCAGGCAGGGCTGTTTCCAGAACATTGGAATTCTAAGCAAAGAAGAGCGTTGTGTCTTAAATCAGCTTCCTATCAAATTGTTGAAGGAGTATTATTCAGAAAAAATTATGACGGAGTTCTTTTGAGATGCTTAGAGAAAGAAGATGCGGGAAAAGTAATGACAGATTTGCATGACGAGCCTGCTGGGGGACATTATTCAGGGGATACTACAGCCCACAAAATCCTTAGAGCTGGTTACTATTGGCCTACGCTCTTCAAATATGTGCACGCACATGTCAGGAAATGTGATATTTGCCAAAGGTGTAGTGGACGACAACCCAAAGCAGCAGCACCCCTAAAGCCAATGATGATCACGGAGCCATTCGAGCAATGGGGGTTGGATATCATTGGAGAAATAAAACCAAATTCCTCCCTACAACACAGGTACATTCTGAACGTGACCGATTATTTCACTCGCTGGGTTGAATCAGTCCCGCTCTGCAAAATAAATTAAGACGAGGTCATCAGCTTCCTGCAGGACCACATCATGACCAGGTTTGGAGTTCCAGTTTCGTTAGTTTTTGATAATGCTACGTACTTTTCATCAGTTAAATTAAATTCTTTTGCTCATGATAAAGGGATAAAATTACATTATTCTGCTAATTACTATCCACAAGGAAATGGCCTGGCTAAATCCACTAACAAAAATATGATTAGAATTTTAAAGAAGACTGTGATAGAAAACTAGAGGAGCTGGCACTCAACGCTACCAAACGCCCTTTGGGCCGATAGAATCACCCCCAAGTCTGCAATAGGAGTGTCTCTGTATACCTTGGTGTATGGTAAAGAAGCCATTCTTCTCCCCAACATCATGCTACCCTCTTCCATAATAGCTCAAGAGTCCAGAGGGTCAGAGAATGAAGTTTTACAGATAAGGATATGCAATCTTCTGAAAGTAGAAGAGGATAGATCTCAAGCCAGAGAATGCTTTAAGCAACAGCAGGATTTAGTAAAGAGATGGTTCGACAAACATAAAGCTGGAACAAAATACTTTGAAGTGGGAGACTTATTCCTCTAATGGGATCACCCCATGATGAGAAAAGAAAGCATACTAAATTCCAGCAGTTGTGGGTAGGCCCTTTTCAGATTGCGGAAAAGCTTGGCCCTTCTACTTATAAGTTGCAAGATTTACAGGGGTGGAGGAGAACTTACCAGTAAATGGTTTGGTTCTCAAGCCTTATTTTTCTTGAGTTTCTTTGAGTTCTTCTATCTTGTATATAAATAATCTGTTTGGTTGTCTTTTGAGCCATGTTTTTCAGTTGGTTTTAGTTTGAGTTTTCTTGGTTTCAATAAAGGGAACGAGCCCATGGTTGCATGGGGAACACCAAAAATTTTGGGAATGATAAACATTTTTGGGTATCAGACTATGTGTTGCTATTTGTCTAAAATAACTTCTTCCAGTTTAGCAATTTTCTCAAATAGCTCTGAGTGCATTGAAGTCTTGCTTAACCCCTGTGAAATAAACCGGATTCAAAGAGTCTGGAATACTATGTTGAGGCTCCATCCACATCACACTTAAAATTTTCTAAGGGGCAACAACAAAGGACCCATGGAAAGGAGCAAGGTGAATAGTATATTAAATATAAATGATCCCATGCCAAGAAACGAATGCCAAAAGGCAAATAAGAGTAAAAAAACTCCTATGAAAGCATCATACATCAAAGTAAATGCTGAATCATAAGTACTAAATTGCTGAAAGTTCCTCTCCATCCGTGAGCTGAAACATGAAGTACACCGCTCACACAAAAGGACACTATGGGATAGAGGAGCCTGAATTAAAATTCAAAAAGAAAGGCATGTAGGAGGACTCATATGAAAAGGGACAAAAGTCCAAAAGCACAAAAAGTGATAAAGTGGCATGGGAATGAGGAACAAATGAATATTTATGTTTACCATATGCTACAATCCTGTGGTGTCCAAGCTATTAGCCACCTAAAGACAAAAGTAATAATGAAACTCATCTCTGGCCTCAACAGAGTTATCTGGACTTGAAAATATTGGTTTCCACTCTCCCAAATTGGACTATCATCAATGATTAAAGGTACACACTTCTGTCATTTGAGAAATCCATATAGCTGGAAGAATTCAATAGATGCATTTGTTGTTATACAGTCTGCCACTCAAAGAATAATCGCCCAGAGATCTAGGTTCACCAAGTAATCGCCAATTGTTGCAGCTGCAACCGTTCTCCCCAAATTTCTTAAATTTTGGGCCCCTCCTCATGATTTAGTGTTGTTTTTAATCGTTGCATCCTTTGAACCTTTTGGTCATGCTTTAGTGTTGGATGATTTTTAAAAGATTGACTCTCGGCATGTTTTCAGAGATTGTGTGTGTTTGAAGTTGTTTGGGTCGCCGATTGTGAGTTTGGTTTTGCTGATGGTTTTTTGAAAGGCCGTTGTTTCAGAGGTGAAATGTATTTTGACCATTGTTGAATTTTAAAACTCTCCAAACACTTAATTTTTATATTGATCGGGCGTCATTTTAGGTTTAATCAGAAGCCGTAGCCGCTTCCTCTTTCGCCGTTGCGGCTCCCAAAGCGGCTAAGCACCTGAAGTATAAAGCGCTCCGACTGTCGATGCGTGTTAACCCTTTAGTCACGTACCCGTATCATTTTCTCTTCCACCGTTGCGGCTGGGAAAGTCATTTGGCTTCCGATGTGATGTCTTCCGACTTCCAACTAAAGCTTTTCCCGCCTGCATTTCGCGTGTCTATAACCTTTCTTCTTCCGCCGTTGCAGCTCCCAAAGTAGTTAAGCCTCTGAAGTGTAAAGCCTTCCGACTTCTGATTGAGAGTGTTCCCACCCGCGGGTTGCGTATCCTTAACCTCTCCTTTTCCATCATTGCGGCTAGGAAATCCTTTTCGCGTCCGATGTCGATATCCTTCCGGCTTCGGATTCAGAACTTTCCCGCTCGAGGCTTAGTCAAACTCTTCTGTTTATTAAAATTCTCAGATCAAGGGATGCACCTGGCAGTTTTCTTGTGGATTAGCCATTTCAGGTGGTTTAAGTTAACGTTTAAAATGCCATTTCAACGAATGATGCACGTCATTTGATTGCAGGTGGTTTTCGGAGCTTGGTCAAATCACTACGGCACGCAGGCATAGCTGGGCAGTTTTTGGAAGAAGTCAAACTGTGCCATCCGGATCACTAGCAGGACAAACAAAGGAAAAGAAAAATTGACTGGCGACAAAGGCACAGGCCAGAAAGATCTATCAGTTACTAACCAGATCATGAATGCATACAGAAAATAAAATGGGAAGACGAAACATTTTAAGGGAGGGGAAAAGTCATACGTTGGGGGAACCCAAGCGATCTACTGTTTTGTTTAAATATTTGAAAGTTAATAGCTAGAGGGGATTTTTCCCTGGAAAAACTTGTAACTTAATTCTTGTAAGAGGAACTATTTCGTTTTACAACCAGAGATTGCAAATTTTTCCTGTTGGAGGAAGTACTATGTGGAATATGTCAATGTGATTAAATGAGCAATTTTGAATGTGAACTATTTCGTTTTCAGTTGTGCCTCATTAGCTGTAAGAGTGTTCTAATTTCTTTAACCTATGTTCTTGTCTGAATGTTCTTCAGTACCTTTATGATGTATTTTCCACTATGAGTAATGAAAATTTTAACTATTTATGAGCTATCTTATCATATATACTTTTATTCATGTTTATATGTTTGGTTATAAGAACAACTATCTTTGATTTGCCATAACACATGAACAGGGGTGCATTACTCATGAATGATACCGATATCTCTAGAGATATTTTAGTTAGTATTTATTTTCTTGCATGATTTGGATGCTTGTGAGTTCTAAGATGAGAGGTAAGAACCTGTGCATCACATTGCGAATACTCTTTGCATCTTTATCACCCTGCATTGTTAATTAGGCACATTCATATCATACTTAAGTCAAAAAATACAAAATACACAGTGGACCGGGCCGCAACCGGTAAAACCTTTGTTTTTGTTACTTGGCCTACGGTAGCCGGACCGCAAACCGGATGGATTCCCTATACCAAATAGTCACGGGCTAATTGGGAACGTTGACTGGGGAGAATCCCTTCCTGTTGTTTCCTGCGAATTTCCAGGCCTCAACAGAATGGTTTTATTTTGCTACTAGAATCTGCAGAGGACACTGCATTAGACATACCTGATGCTGCAAATGAATTAGCTCTTTTCTTGGCTAGAGCTGTTATAGATGATATTTTGGCTCCAGTAAATTTGGAAGAAATTAACAGCCAATTAAAGCCAGGATTTGTTGGAAGAAAAATAGTGCGCATGGCCCGTTCTCTCCTAGGTGCTCGCCTTGCTGGTGAATGTATTCTTAGGTGTTGGGGTGGTGCCACTGGTTGGGCGGTTGAAGATGCAATGCCAATTCCTGTGGGGCTATTTCCTACAAGAGATAGAAACTATTATAGAATAACTCGAGACCAGGCTAAGTATGAAAACGTCACAAGTACAGAATGTGGATAGTGAAGGACTTGGTGGTTATGGTTGGGTTGGACAATTTCTTGTGATTTCTGAGCTCCAAAAATAGGTGTTCAGTTTACGAGAGGCCTTAAAGCTCTCTCCTTGCAATGCATCAACACATTTAGATGAGGCATATTAGTGTTGTCCTATGTCAAACAATATAAATTGGCAGTGTTGGTCTCTAGATATTTTGGAGTTATGATTGCTTGGACTTAACCTGAGAATTTGTTGCAGTCATGTAATTTTGTTTTTCATCTTGATTAGAAGAGTTGTAAGTTGTTTCCACTAAAAATATATATTGATTTTTATTATAACACCTGTTAACATGTTTAATGTAGCTATAATTGACCGCCATGTTCAAAGGGAACCAGACATAGTGTTACTACTGTTTATGATGCTTGTCCAGGGGATATGTTCTTGTAAAACTCATCTGATAGGGATTGAGCTACTATGTTTCATCAGTAGTCTTCTGTTGATGCTCTTGTATGGAACCTATTTTGAAAAATTCAGCAAACATGGATTGTACTATATGGAAGTTATGCAGAAAGAGTTCCTTGAATGCAAAATTGTAATCTGGTTTTTGTTTATTAATAATTAAGATGCATCCAGCTAGTGTTGTAGCTAAAATGATCTCAATAAGCCTGCAAGAACCTTACCAATTGGTGGGTAGACCTATCTCTCAGTATATGGAGGAATACAAGGGAAAGGTTGGATTGATAATAAAGGAATATTTTTCAACTGACGATGTGGCTTCAGTAGCTGCTGATCTTGTTGATCTAGGTTGTTTAAGTTATCACCATTATTTTGTTAAAAAACTTATCTCCATGGCAATGGATAGGCTGACCGAGAGAAAGAGGTGGCTGTAGTGCTATTATCCTCTCTGTATGGTGATGTGATTGAACCTAAATAGGTTAGCAAAGTTTTTAGCAAATTGCTCGACTCAGTAGATGACTTGGGCTTGGATATCCCTGATGTAGTAGATGTTTTAGCATTATTTGTTGCTCATGCAGTAGCTGATGACATACTTCCTCCAGCATTTTTGACCAAAACATTGAAATCTCTACCAGAGGATTCAACAGATGTGGAAGTAATTCAGAAGGCTAAGAAAAGGTATTTATCAACTCCTCTTCGTGTAGAAGTTATTGAACGTCGATGGGGTGGCAACACCCACGTCACAGTAGAGGAAGTGAAAAAGAAGATAAGTGACTTACTAAATGAGTACGTTGAAAGTGGTGACATAGTAGAAGCTTGTCGGTGTATAAGAGATTTGAATGTTCCTTTCTTTCATCATGAAGTTGTAAAGAGGGCTTTAATTTTAGCTATGGAACAAAGAAGTGAAGAGTTGCTTATTTTGGCCCTATTGAGAGAAGCCACTGAGGAGGGTCTTATAACATCTAGCCAGATGTCAAAAGGGTTTGGCAGGCTTGCTGACACTATAGATGATCTATCACTTGACATAATTAATGCAAAGGCCATGTTTGAGTCCTTAATTCTCAAGGCAACAACAGAGGGTTGGCATAGTACAACATCTTTTAGGTCCATCCCTAGTCAACTGGATGGATTGGTAGAACATGATAATGCTAGGCTCTTCAAGGAGAGGGAAATAACTATTATTCAAGAGTAATTTCTTTCTGATGATATCTTTGAAGTCGTGAGAAGTTTGGAAGATCTTGACACTCCTAATTTTAATGCAATCTTTGTTAAGAAACTTATAACATTAGCTATGGATAGAAAGAATAGAGAGAAAGAGATGGCTTCTACTTTACTGTCTACTCTCTATACAGAAGTGTTTCCAGTTGAAGATATTATGAATGGTTTTATTTTTCTACTAGAATCTACAGAGGACACTGCATTAGAAATACCCGATGCTGCAAATGAATTAGCTCTTTTCTTGGCTAGAGCTATTATAGATGATATTTTGGCTCCACTAAATTTGGAAGAAGTTAACAACCAGTTAAACCCAAGATCCATTGGAAGCGAAATAGTGTGCATGGCCCATTCTCTCCTAGGTGCTTGCCTTGCTGGTGAACGTATTCTTAGGTGTTGGGGTGGTTGCACTGGTTGGGTGGTTGAAGATGTAGTGCCAATTCCCATGGGGCTATTGCCTACAAGAGATAGAAACTATTATAGCATAACTCGAGACCAGGCTAAGTATGAACATGTCACAACTACAGAACGTGGACATTGATGGACTTGGTGGTTATGGTTGGGTTGGACACTTTCTTGTGATTTCTATGCTCCAAAAACAGGTGTTCAGTTTACGAGAGGCTTTAAAGCTCCAGCCTTGCAATGCATCAATAGATTTAGATGAGGTACATTACTGCTGTCCTATGTCAAACAATATAAATTGGTAGTGTTGGTCTCTAGATATTTTGGAGCTATGATTGCTTGGACTTGGCCTGAGAATTTGTTGCAGTAGTGTAAATTTTTTTTCATCTTGATTAGAAGAGTTGTAAGTTGTTTCCACTAAAAATATATATTGATTTTTATTATAACACCTGTTAACATGTTTATTGTAGCTATAATTGAGCGCCATGTATAAAGGGAACTAGACATAGTGTTACTACTGTTTATGATGCTTGTCCAGGGGATATGTTCTTGTAAAAATCATCTGATACAGATTGAGCTACTGTGTTTCATCAGTAGTCTTCTGTTGATGCTCTTGTATGGAACCTATTTTGAAAAATTCACCAAACATGGATTGTACTATATGGAATTTATGCAGAAAGAGTTCCTTGAATGCAAAATTGTAATCTTGCTTTTGTTTCTTAATAATTAATATGCATCTAGGTAGTGTTGTAGCTAAAATTATCTCAACAAGCTATGCATCTGTGCCTATAGGAACCTTAGCAATTGGTGGGTAGACTTGTCTCTCAGTCTATGGAGGAATACAAGGGAAAAGTTGGATCGATAATAAAGGAATATTTTTCTACTGACGATGTGGCTTCAACAGTTGTTGATCTTGCTAATCTAGGTTGTTTAAGTTATCACCATTATTTTGTTAAAAAACTTATCTCCATGGTAATGGATAGGCATGACCGAGAGAAAGAAATGGTTGTAGTGCTATTATCCTCCCTGTATGCTGATGTGATTGAACTTGAACTATTAGAAAAGGTTTTAGCAAATTGCTCGACTCAGCAGATGACTTGGCCTTGGATATCCCTGATGCAATAGATGTTTTAGCATTATTTGTTGCTCGTGTAGTAGTTGATGACATACTTCCTTCGGCCTTTTTGACCAAAACATTGAAATCTCTACCAGAGGATTCAACGGGTGTGGAATTAATTCAGAAGGCTAAGAAAAGCTATTTATCAACTCCTCTTCATGCAGAAGTTATTGAACGTCGATGGGGTGGCAGCACCCACGTCACAGTAGTGGAAGTGAAAAAGAAGATAAGTGACCTACTAAATGAGTACGTTGAAAGTGGTGACACGGTAGAAGCTTGTCAGTGTATAAGAGATTTGAATGTTCCTTTCTTTCATCATGAAGTTGTAAAGAGGGCTTTACTTTTAGCTATGGAACGAAGAAGTGTAGAGCTGCTTATTTTATCCCTATTGAGAGAAGCTACTAAGGAGGGTCTTATAACAGCTAGCCAGATGTCAAAAGGGTTTGGAAAGCTTGCTGACACTATTAGATGATATATCACTTGACATAATTAATGCAAAGGACATGTTTGAGTCCTTAATTATGAAGGCAACAACAGAGGGTTGGCATAGTCCAGCATCTTTTAGGTCCATCCCCAGTCAACTGGATGGATTGGCAAAATAGGATAATGCTAGCTTCTTCAAGGAGAGGGCAATAACTATTATTCAAGAGTACTTTCTTTCTGATGATACCTTTGAAGTCGTGAGGAGTTTGGAAGATCTTGCCACTCTTGATTTTAATGCAATCTTTGTTAAGAAGCTTATAACGTTAGCTATGGAGAGAAAGAATAGAGAGAAAGAGATGGCTTCTGCTTTACTGTCTGCTCTCGATATATAAGTGTTTCCAGTTGAAGATATTGTGAATGGTTTTATTTTGCTACTAGAATCTGCAGAGGACACTCCATTAGACATACCCAATGCTGCAAATGAATTAACTCTTTTCTTGGATAGAGCTGTTATAGACGATATTTTGGCTCCACTAAATTTGGAAGAAATTAACAGCCAGTTAAATCCAGTATCCATTGGAAGCGAAATAGTGTGCATGGCCCATTCTCTCCTAGGTGCTCGCTTTATTGGTGAACGTATTCTTAGGTGTTGGGGTGGTGGCACTGGTTGGGCGGTTGAAGATGCAGTGCCAATTCTTGTGGGGCTATTACCTACAAGAGATAGAAACTATTATAGCATAACTAGAGACTAGGCTAAGTATGAACATGTCACAACTACAGAACATGGACAGTGAAGGACTTGGTGGTTATGGTTGGGTTGGACATTTTCTTGGGGTTTCTGAGCTCCAAAAACAGGTGTTCAGTTTGTGAGAGGCCTTAAAGCTCCCGCCTTGCAATGCATCAACAGATTTAGATGAGGTATATTAGTGTTGTCCTCTGTCAAACAATATAAATTGGTAGTGTTGGTCTCTAGATATTTTGGAGCTATGATTGCTTGGACTTGGCCTGAGAATTTGTTGCAGCAATGTAATTTTGTTTTTCATCTTGATTAGAAGAGTTGTAAGTTGTTTCCACTAAAAATATATATTGATTTTTATTATAACACCTGTTAACATGTTTATTGTAGCTATAATTGAGTGCCATGTTTAAAGGGAACTAGACATAGTGTTACTACTCTTTATGATGCTTGTCCAAGGGATATGTTCTTGTAAAAATCATTTGATACAGATTGAATTACTGTGTTTCATCAATAGTCTTCTGTTGATGCTCTTGTATGGAACCTATTTTGAAAAATTCACCAAACATGGATTGTACTATATGGAAGTTATGTAGAAAGAGTTCCTTGAATGCAAAATTGTAATCTTGTTTTTGTTTATTAATAATTAAGATGCATCTAGCTAGTGTTGTAGCTACAATTATCTCAACAAGCTGTGCATCTATGCCTACAGGAACCTTACCAATTGGTGGGTAGACTTGTCTCTCAGTCTATGGAGGAATACAAGGGAAAAGTTGGATCGATAATAAAGGAATATTTTTTAACTGACGATGTGGCTTCAGCAGCTGCTGATCTTGCTGATCTGGGTTGTTTAAGTTATCACCATTATTTTGTTAAAAAACTTATCTCCATGGTAATGGATAGGCATGACCGAGAGAAAGAGGTGGTTGTAGTGCTATTATCCTCTCTGTATGCTGATGTGATTGAACCTAAACTATTAGCAAAGGTTTTAGCAAATTGATTCACTCAGCAAATGACTTGGCCTTGGATATCCCTGATGCAGTAGATGTTTTAGAATTATTTGTTGCTCGTGCAGTAGTTGATGACATACTTCCTCTGGCCTTTTTGACCATAACATTGAAATCTCTACCAGACGATTCAACGAGTGTGGAAGTAATTCAGAAGGCTGAGAAAAGCTATTTATCAGCTCCTCTTCATGCAAAAGTTATTGAACATCGATGGGGTGGAAGCACCCACGTCACAGTAGAGAAAGTGAAAAAGAAGATAAGCAACTTACTAAATGAGTACGTTGAAAGTGGTGACACGATAGAAGCTTGTCGGTGTATAAGAGATTTGAATGTTCCTTTCTTTCATCATGAAGTTGTAAAGAGGGATTTACTTTTAGCTATGGAACGAAGAAGTGCAGAGCTGCTTATTTTGGCCCTATTGAGAGAAGCTACTGAGGAGGGTCTTATAATAGCTAGCCAGATGTCAAAAGTGTTTGGCAAGCTTGCTGACACTATTAGATGATATATCACTTGACATAATTAATGCAAAGGACATGTTTTGAGTCCTTAATTATGAAGGAAACAATATAGGTGTTATACACCTGAATGGCACCTCTCCGTCCGAGTGCCGACATCCCTCATGTTGGCACACAAAAGTACACTTATGGATAGAGGTTTGCCTCAAACACTATAGCTTGGCTTATGATGAAGTACATTCCATATATACCCAGCTGGTTACTTTGCTATTTTACCATGTTCAGATGTATTCGTGACTATTATTCTATACAACTCGCAAGTCATTCGCGAGTCCCGGTTGATGCAAGTCGTGAATCCTTGTATTCATAGGTTTCCTTTATGCTTAGTCACGAATCATTCGTGGGTTGCTCTACTACATACCCGCGAATGTGTATCTTAACATGAAAACGTAAAAACACGCGCTAATGGGAGATTAGTTAATCCATTTAACTTAATTTCCTTAACTGCTACAACTTCCCCAACCTTCGAGAACTGCCTTATTTCACCCATATAAATGCAGGCCTTGGGGAGGGTGTTGGATATATACACTTGGAGAGCAAAGTTATGCTGGTGGATTGTTTACAGAAGCCTTTGGAGTAGTGAAACTCAGATTCCTTTGGTTGCAGAGGAGTTCTTGTCTCAGACGTTGGGTTGTAACCTTAAACTGTTTCCATTATTGATAATAAAGAGATTACTTCTTCCATATGTGTTTCATGTCTTGTGGTTTGATAAATGTTTATATTTCAGTATGATATATGTTTTATCTAACCTGCTTATATCTACATGAATCATCTTGTATCTGGAAGAGTGTTTCTTGACAGGTGATAGAGGAGCGATCTTGAAGACTTTGGAAGTGGAACATAGAGGAAGAGGATAGCAAGGATCGACCTTCGTTTAACAAGTAAGTCCTTCTAACCCTCCTATTTCCTATTCTGTACTTTAGAAGTCAATTGTCTGCAAGTAATTGAGTATGTTGGTAACGCCAGACCTATGGTTATTAGATGCATAATCCTGTACCACAGAACTGGAGATACCGCTGGGGAAAGCCTAGACTGTTGTAGGTCATTTCTGTCGTCCTGACCAGTTTTGCTTGTGAGTCTATTTGTGATTTTTATCCTGGTTCTTATTTGCTTCAGCATTTGAAATTCTTGGGTTTTTTCTTGATTTTTTGAGAAAAATTTTATACCCATTCGCGGGTTGTCTTTCTAGACAGTCGTGAATACTGGTTTACATTTGTGGGTTGTAATACTAGACATTCGCGCATCATTCATGACTTGCTCTTATACACAGTCGTCAGTACTCCTAGAAATTGGGATTTTTAAGTAAGAGTTTGCTTGTTCTTTTTCTTGGTATAATCCCTGTTTTCTGAGAAGATTTTCTTTAAGAATGCTGTAGAGTTTGTTTGAATGCCTCAGGTGATCACACTTCGTGCTTATTGAAAGCCCTTGAGTCTTTTGTGCTTGATTTATTTACTGTTTGCATCCTGAAGTATTTTGGCCTGTTTGGGTTGTAGGTTAAAGTTTCTTAGTCCATATCAGTGATCAGGGTCTTGGGCTCTGTTTTTTCCAGTCTGTCTTCTAACAGTAGCTGGTTGTCACTTGCCTTTGCAAGTCTGAAGTGATTCTTTGTCATTGTTTGCACCCAAGCTAGGGTTCCTAGAATTCCTCTTTGTGGTGGTCTGTTGGTTCTGTAAACCTGTTTGCTTCAGTTTGTGGCTTTTATACAGTTTATAAGTTTCAAGTTTACTCAAGTAGAGTGCATTGTAGATGCATAGTATATTTTTGAGCATTTTTAAATGTGAAAAGAAAACATAGTTAAACTTTTGCATTATGATTTTGCATAAGTATTGTTTGTTTCATTTTAAAAATATAATCTCAAAATATACAAAAATATAGGCTTAGTTTCTCTTATTGTTGCATTTAATTCATCAATACATATTTGCAAGAAAATGAAAAGAAGTTTATTTTATAGTAGTTTGCTTTGAATACACCTTTACTTTCATTTGTTTCTTGTTTGAGTCAAAATGCCATACAGTATATAACTCTGTTACATCTTGAGTAAAGAACAGCCCTCTAAAATAAACGCATAAATTAAAATTTACTAGTAAGTTTTTATTTTTAGGGGCCTTTCACCTACTAGCTTAGGGTAGACTTGTGGGCTAGGGAGTGTAAACTTCCCACAAGTTATAAACTCAGACGTCATGGACCTTTCTTTAGGTAAATCCTTGACTTTATCACTGTATCTGGGAAGCTCCTATCAAACAGGAGTTAAGCACTAGGCCACATGGACGCTTGGACATAGGAGATAACCCTCTGAATCCTTGTCAAAACATAACCCAAGAACTTTACGCATCCGAGGATTCTATCCTAGACAGAGTTTTCGGCTCAGCTACCCTGCCCATGCATATGAGTTCAGCTGACGACTGTCCCCCTAGACTATTGATACTGCCAAGGTAGCCTTTAGTCTCTTGTCTTTTTAGGGTTCATACCTAGGTAAACCAGAAGGTTATTTCTGGTTCACCTTGAACGGGCTTGGAAGGTAACCCTTGTTGAAAGTGTAGGAGGGCGGTGGGTGATTCCTCCGCTTGTGCCTAAGAACCACTTCAAGGATGCCAAGTAATCGTTCATCAGCTTTCTTCGGGAAAGTATATCTTTTACCCTGGTTTGATTGCTTGAGACTTTAGGAATTTTTAGCGTATGCTCTGTGTTTTTGCCTGTGTTTAGTTGGCCTTAGGGTGTGATTAGTTAAATTTTTAATTTTGGAGGACCAACCTGTTAGAAGGTCAAGAAGGTTGAGAAACCTTCCTCCTATCACTGCATTGGAGCCTCCACCTTTACCTCAAAGGTGGAGATTAGACACAGAGGGTTCATTTGAACCTGTAGGAATAAGTGAAGTTCTTGGTGAACCAAAACTCATTGCTAACCATTTCAATCTTGACATAGTTGAGATAGAAGAATTGCAGACTGACGAGTTTGCAAGAAATTTTAACTCCCCTTTGACTGATTTAAACGATCCTATGATCATCCAGGTTAGACCTTTTGATTCACCAGTGCTAGGTGTCCCTGTGGGTAGAGTCATGTCTTCTGTGGAAGAAAGTCCTTTTGTGTTCACCTCAACCCTTCCGGTTGAAGGGGTACTACCTCCCCCGGTAAGTGCCCCTAGATCTAGTTTTCCTTCTACACCTTTGACTTCAGCAAGCTGGGTGGTCCAACCACCGCTTCACTCCAACATAGGAGGTACTTCTGGTGACATGGTTGCTGGGATACCCAGTATACCTACCATTCCTTCTTCCTTTCCTTACACTACCTAGAGTGGTCCAGTAGGATCCTCGGCTTATGTTAATTTCCTTGGAATGGGGGGCACATTCCCCCATCCAATCCATACGTAGGTCCATCTCCTTCATATGTAGGAGTGCAGTTTGGGAGCAACACCTCTTATGGGAAAATATTCCAAACCCCTATTTCGGTCCCATACATGAGCTCTCCCTTTTCGTTGTTTAGCGGAGGGATACCTGCTCCAGTCTTTCAGACCCCTGCTTCTATGGGGATGGCCCGAACCACTTACACTGCACCTCCCACCCACAATCCTGTGGCTTACGGATGGAATTCGTTTCAAAGCAACCTTCCCACTTCACAACTGGTGGTTGGGGGAAACCCCACTTTTACCCATGGGCATTCGGGGGCAGGTCCCTCTAATCCCCAAGTTGGCACATCTAGTGCCCCGGTTAGGCCCAAAATTCCTTTTTTGGAAACTTTAAACTTGCCATACTTTTCAAAATTGATGAATGACCCGGTGAGGCATGACCCCTTGTGGACACTTGTTCCCACCAAGTTGCCCTCGGATATCCCTAAGTTCGAAGGTAAAGCTGGTGAAGATCCTGGGGCACATCCCACCACTTTCCACTTATGGCGTTCTTCCAATTCGTTGAATGAGGATTCAATTAGATTGAGACTATTCTAGACAACCTTGAAAGGTACGGCTGCAAAATGGTATATTGAATTGCCCTCTGCTGCCTTTAGTAGTTTCTGGGATTTGGCTACTACTTTCCTTAGCCACTTTCAGCTTCTGGTTCGATACGATTTCGGAACGGACTTGTTGTCTACTTTTAGACAAAACAAGGCTACCCACATCTCAGATCATATCCAAGAGTGGAGGAGGATAAAGAGTCTTATCAAAGCCACCATTCCTCCTGAGTTTCTATTAGAATGGTTCCTTAAATCACTGTTGCCATACATATCTAAGGATGTTTCCACATCAGGAGTAACGAACGAAGAAGAAGCCATGCTCAGGGCCCAGCAATTAGATTTGATTTATTAACAGTCTGGGATCTTATATGAGATCATCCCTGAGGCACCGAGGCCTTCGCACGAAGCGGAGAAACCTAAGCCTAGACCCCATGCCGATGGTGTGGTTGGGTCCATTAACACTCCCACTGTAGAGTCTTTGACTAAACAACTTCACCAATTATCTGTCAAACAGTCTACAGCGGAGGCAGCAAAGGCTGCCCCCTCTCCCCAGAATGCAAATGTTTTTGTGAAAACTTCTCAGAAGGGAAATCAGCAGCCCGCCGGTAAGAAAAAGAAGGGTAAAAAGGGAGAGGGAAACCAAAACAAGCCAAAGCCCGCAAACAATGCTGATGGGGGAAAAAAAGAAAAGAAGAATGTCAATTTACCTTGTAATTTGTGCCAAGAGGACCACCTTACTCACCTTTGTCCCCTTATGGATCAATCCCAGAAGCTGCTCAAAGCTCAACAACCGGCTGTCCTGAAGGATCCTTTTCCCCAAGGACAGAACTCTGCTTCAGCTTCTAATGTAGCAGGGGGCACTCAAACTGCCCCTAACCCTACTATATCAACATGGTTTGATCTTTGACTTTGTTGCAAACCAGGAACAAAAACTATGAGAACGAGACTCTTGAGAAGGGTAAAGTTGTAGGTGAACCTTCCAACCCTCTCACAATAGAGAAACCTGCCGAAACTATGCCGAAAATACTGAAAGGTGTTTTCAAGAAGACCTTGCATAACCCCAATGCTAGGGCTACTTCAAACTACTCTGTGGTTGAAGATTTAGCTCAAACCCCGTGTGCAATGTCAGCTTTAGAGGTGTTACAGAGTTGTCCTGCCCAGTGGGATGCTCTCTTAGCAGCTTTAGGTAGAATGGATTCTTCGATTCTCATGGCGGAATTTAATCTATCTGATGTCAAAATTCGCCTGCCTTACCATGTATCCCTATCAATAGATGTCGTCCATGGTGGTAAGACCATTGGAAGGGCGGTTGTTGATGAGGGAGCCTCTACATGTGTTATGTCCCTAGCCTGCTGGAAAGCTCTTGGATCCCCAAAGCTGGTCCCATCAAACACTTTACTCACTGCTTTCGATGGAAGATCCTTCCGTCCTCATGGTATCCTGCCAGCTTTTGAGATTATGTTAGCAGGCAAAGCAGTGTCTGTTGAAGTTGAAGTGATTGATGCTCCCTTGGACTACAATTTGCTTCTAGGAAGGAATTGGACTTATGCAATGTCTATTGTTGCATCGGTTGTTCTTCATGTCGTGGTTTTTCCACATGAGGGAAATTTGGCTACTGTTTACCAACTTGATTTTACCCAAAAATGTCGTTTAGAGTCTAAAGAATCCACTGTGCCATTAGTTGATCATGCCAAACCTGCTGCACAGAGCTTGGGAGCTGGAATGTACGCATCATTAATGGGCACATTCGATCTTCCAGCCCTGGTGAACTACATTGGTTCTACTACTGTGGGGAAGTCCATCGCTATGGTTGTCGATAGGACTGATCCTTGGGTCCTCCCAACTCCCCATGAACCAGAAGTGCCCTTATCGGTAGTGGAGGTAGCTTATCAAGCCATCACTGAAGCCACTGTTGATCCCATTCCAGATCCTCTATCAGTCTTAGATGATCTGGAAGAAGTCTATTTGCCCGCATGGGCATAAAACTCTTTACATTCCATAGATTGCTTAGATATAGTTTTACCTTCCGATGAAGCTATTCTGGAAGGCATGAGTGGACGTGATAAGATTTGTGAGGATCTTCATCATCGATCCTATTTCCTTCCAGATCTAAGCTAGATAGAAAACCAAGAGTTTAAAGTGAGACTCTCAGATGATATTGAGGTACCTATCAACCCTTTTCCTAGGGAATGGGTGTTTGCTGAGGGGAATATGGAAAAAAATTTCGCCACTATACCCATCAATATCTCTGTAAACCCAGATGTCGTGGAAAACATCTATATAGGTGCAAACTGCTCTCTGGAGGAGATTGCCATCTACACTTCCCTTTTCAAGGAATTCCACGATATCTTTTCCTGGTCATATGAGGAGATGCCAAGCATTGATCCATCTATTATCCAACATGAAATCCGAACCTATCCTGATGCTAAGCCGGTTCGACAGAAATTAAGACCCGTGAACCCGCGTAAAGCAGTGGCTGTGAAGGCAGAAGTTGAAAAGATGTTGAAAGCTGGTTTTATATATCCCATAGCTTTGACTGAATGGGTGTCCAACCCTGTTCCTGTTGATAAAAAGCAAGGGACTATTCGCGTTTGTACGGACTTTAGAGATCTAAATAAAGCCTGCCCTAAGGAAAACTACCCCACACCATTTATTGACCAGATCATAGATGCATGTGCGGGGAGTGAGGTGTTTTCGTTTATGGATGGTTTCTCCAGCTACAATCAAATCCAAATCAAACTAGAAGACCAGCATAAAACTACTTTCATTTGTCCTTGGGGTACATTCGCGTATAGAAAAATTCCCTTTGGATTGAAAAATGTTGGGGCTACCTTTCAAAGAGCCATGAACTTTGCTTTTCACGATATAAAATCCATTGTCGAACCCTACCTTGATGATTTTCCTGCACATTCTCGCAAGAGGATCCAACATCCATATCATCTATGGTTAATTTTTGAACGATGCAGATATTATAAAATTCGCTTGAATCCCCACAAGTGTGTATTCTACATCAAGTCAGGTAGATTACTCGGATTCATTGTCTCTAGTAGAGGCATCCAGATGGATCCATTGAAAGTTGAGGCCATTGTAAATCTGCCTCCTCCTCGTTCTATCAGGAAACTTCAAAGCCTGCAAGGAAAGTTGAACTTTATTCGGCGTTTTATCGTTAATTATGCCAAGATCACTAAATATTTCATGTGCTTGCTCAAGCAGGACACCCCATTTGTATGGGATGAAACCGCACAACTTGTGTTCGAGGCATTGAAAAAAGCTTTGATGTCGGCTCCTTTGCTACATCCACCAGATTATTCTAGGTATTTCATATTATATCTAGCTACGTAGGAGTCGACCATTGGGGTAGTTCTAGTTAAGGAGGACGACAAGCTTGTTGAGCATGTTGTTTATTATCTTAGCCGTGCTTTGGCTGGACCTGAGCTTAGATACTCCCACGTCGAGAAGTTATCCTTAGCATTTGTTTATGCTGTGCAGAGGTTGTGCCACTACATTTTATTGAGGACCACAACAGTAGTGGCAGATGTGAATCTGTTCCAATATGTCTTATCCCGATAGATTGTTGGGGGAAAATTTAACAAGTGGATAGTCATTCTCCAGGAGTTTGACTTGGATTTCCAATCCGCTAAGTTTTAAAAGTCCTTAGTTTTTGCTGAGCTAATAGCAGAATTTCCCACGGAAGAGAATGTAGTGGTCGAGGATGACTCATTCCCAGATGAGCACATCTTCCTTATATCCACCTTTGATCCTTGGTACGGGGATATTCTTATATATCTTCAGAGTTTGAAGTATCCTGCTGCTTACTCTAGGGAGGAACGACGTAATTTATGCCTTCATGGCAAGAAATACCTTATTATAGGAGATACATTATATCAACGAGGGGTAGATTCCGTCTTGCATCGCTACCTTACTCATGAGGAAGCGGAGATTGTCCTAAATGATTCCCATAGCAGAGCATGTGGGGGTCATTTATCTGGGTTAGCAATGGCCCAGAAGATATTGCGTGTTGGTTATTTCTAGCCCACGATATTTAAGGATTGTGTGGAAGCTGTGAAGCACTGTCATCCATGTCAGCTTTACACCAGAAAGATGCGGTCGCATCCTCCTCCGTTATTTCCTGTTGTCTCGGTAGGCCCCTTCATCAAATGGGGGATCGATTACGTGACGTCCAACCCAGTCTCAGCTGGGGGGCATAAATACATCATTGTCGCTGTTGACTATTTTACGAAATGGGCAGAGGCAATGCCTACTTTCAAAGACAACAGCTTTCTTTGTTTTCAATCAAATTATCGTGCGGTTTGGTATTCCCAAAGTGATTGTCACTGACCATGGCAATCATTTTCAAAATAATATGATGACGGAACTGACTACAATGTTTGGATTTCGACAAGAACACTCTTCTCCATACTATCCGTAAGTAAATGGTCAGGTTGAGGCTGTAAACAAGACTTTGAAAAATATCCTTAAACAGACAATTGATGCAACCCGTTCTAATTGGCACATCATGTTATATCCTGCTCTTTGGGCTTACAGAACTAACATTAAGACTGCCACAGGTTATTCACCTTTCCAACTCATTCATGGGGTGGAAGCAGTTACTCCGATTGAATGCGAAATCCCGTATTTGAAGATAGCCATTCATGTGTTACCTGATACGACTGAGCTTGAAGAATGTCTAGTCCATCTAGAACACCTTAATGAGCAACGTAGAGACGCTTTGTCTGCCAATCAGGCTCATAAAAATAGGGTTAAATCTCAATATGATAAAATGGTCAAACCTAGGGTTTTCTCTGAAGGGGAACTTGTCTTTCTTTGGGACCAAGATAAAGAACCCCTGGGGGCAGGAAAATTCAAGGCTATGTCGTTAGGACCCTATGTCATGTCGAAGGTATTAAGTAAAGGCGCATATGAATTAGTAGATTATGATGGGAATAAGCTACCTGAGCCTAGAAATGGGCTCTACCTGAAGAATTACTATGCTTAGGCTTAGCACTTTTTCTTGTATTTTTATTGCATGTATTTTATGTACAATAGGTTGTCAGTTTTGTTTTTTATATTATCTGCTGGTTTTTGCAGATGTCTTCCGAAATGTATGTAGGTTTCGCTGATGGTGCCATTCATCACACTTGTAACCTAGCTTTTGCAGCATGGGTTATCTATTCTCCCTCAGGACAGCTTGTTGCCGCGAGTGGCACTTGTCTTGGTCTTGCTTCTAATAATGTTGCTGAGTATAGGGCTATTAATGAGCTCCTATGGGATGCTTTGTCACGTGGCATTACCCAGCTTGAAGTCCATTTGGACTCTCAGTTGGTAGTTTCCTAGCTCAATAGAGCTTATCAGGTACAAAATCCTATCTTGTTACGTCAGTTTATGCAAATTCGTTCACTGGAAAGACATTTTGAAGTTATTACTTTCAATCATATTCCACAAAACCAAAATTCATTGACTGATGCATATGCTAATTATATTTTGGATTGGCATCTCACACACATTTTATAAAATATACAATAAAAATATAAAAAACACTTCTAAATAAGCCGACAACCAAACATTAATATACATATATGTAAAATATCTGTCTGTAGATAGATCGAGTCTGATCCGTAGATCCCGTCATATACAAAAAAGTACAAAAATGTGGATCATCATCCATCAAAATTCCCTAGAACCAAGCCTGGCTTCCCTGGCCACTAGGACCACCTTGGTCCCCATGATCTCTATGCACCCCTGGCTTCCTCAGCCTCCTCGGCCTCGGCATCCTCCACCGCATCTCTGTATATAAGTACTGCTCTAGCTACTCATCTGAAAAGACATAACCAAACCAGTGGAACCCCAACTACAAACTCCTGCATGGCTGCAGGGATATGCTCGATCCGTATAGTGGGTACTCGTTGGGTTAGCCTAGCCAGCTTCCCCTCGGGTACCCTGACCAATCTTGGGTCTCCTCCTACAACCGGACGCACAAACATGCGGGGGTGCCCTTCAGGGCAGACTGGTCCAATATCTGCATTTTGACACACAAATCGGATTAAGACTTGTACATATGTATATCACTATATTTGAAAAATTTATAAAAATTTGAAAATGATAAAAAATTAAAAATTACTTACCCATATTGCTCCTGGAGGGAGAATGAGGTCAGGGTCACCTCGGAAGTCTATTCTGGCGTATGGAAACTGCTCCAATGCCGGCAGCTGTTGTTCCCACCATGTGTAAAAGTAATCATCATATACACTCTATACTACATCTCCTCTTCCGTGACAGAGGAAGATGTCTCCCCACCGGCTCAACCTTGGTTGCCGTGGCGATCGGCCCTATAGTGGTATAGCAGGGCTCATACCTGGCACTCTCGAAGAAGAAGAACACTACTAGTATGCTTGCATAGCCAAAGTTATTGCGTATTCCTCTTTTGCAGTCGGATAATTGCCTCTTCATGATGGGGCAATTCCCCATCATGAAGAGGCAATTATCCGACTGCAAGAGAGGAATACGCAATAACTTTGGCTATGCAAGCATACTTCTAACTTCAGAGGCAATTATGGACTAACTTTGGCTATGCGGACATTGGCCCACATGGGCGAGGTACAAAAGAACTTCAGCAGACCACAAGTCCTCAATGCTTGTATTGTGGGCGCGCTTTGGAGCGCCGCATGATCCATTACTTCATGTTCTCTCTCTCTCCACTCCAGAACCATGTTTACCTGGCAAATACAAACAATTTGGATTCAGTATTTCACATTAAAAATTTAAAAATATTGCATATTTTTTAATTTTTGCCCTTTTGCGCAGCATTCGCGACTGTCCCTTTAGACAGGTCATGAATCATTCACGACTGTCTAGTTAGACAACCCGCGAATGAAACGTGTATTCGTGACTCTCCTATGTAGCAACCCGCGAATGCGTACTATGGTAATTTCGGGCTGCTCATAAATACCGAATTCACCATTAATTTTAATATTTGCTTGGATCAAATTAAAGGTCTTAGGGTGTAGAGTTACCTGAAGCTGACGGATTCTAATTCTGACGGTCCAATTGTCCTCAGTGATCGATCAAAGGTAGAGGGTATTCTTGCTCTTTATGGTTCACAAAGCTCAAATGGTATGAAATGTTTTAATTTTCATTCTATTTATAGAAATAATATTTCATAAAGTGGGTTTTTATTCTATAGTTTGAAATGCTCATCAACTAATGCCATACTTTTGTACCCTGGAACAGGTTTATCAACTTTTACAAAATGTTGTTACTCTAATAGGGTGGTTTCGCTATTTCCAACAAATGTTGGCATCTTATCACTTCACATTAACCTTAGTATTTAACATTTTTCCACGGACTATAGTATTCTAAGCCATTAGTCCCTTGTCTCTACCATTGTTCTTCCGTGGCTAGGGCCCTTATTTCATGAGTATCATCTTTCTATGCCTTTGTCATCCTTTGCTACTCATGCCACCACTGTTTCAGGTCGAGGGGTGTCCTTTTAGCTATTTTTCACGCCAACTAGAGCTTCTTCTAAATCTCTTTTTACAAGCTATCCCTTTATAGGACTCCCCGTCTTTATGGAGTTTCTTTAGGCCCAGGTCTAACTCCTTCAAAACAAACTTGACTGCCAAGTTATCTCGTCCGTTCAAGCTCGTTAAGAATATGTGAACGGGCATCCGCATTGGTGGTAGGTTATCTCTTTCTCGGACTATGTAGAATAATATGAGAAAGGATCACTCTCTTTTCTTTTTGAATTGAGATGAGTATTCTCAAGCATAGGTTTATCACTTTTCCGGACCTGAGGGACTAAATTTACGGAAAAAGAACACCTGGTTTGAGCTTAGTTTTCTCTTTTTCGTGCTCTGGACCCAAACATGAAAAATATTCCAAGTGTACTTTGTGTCTTTGTCATGCTCGTTAAACACTAAAGAACAAAGCAACGAGTTTATTGTTGTAAGCCCCATTTCTCGTAACCAAATGGATCTTTCCGAGTGATCTTGCTTTCCTTCACACTCGTAAAACTCAAGCTATTCTATGCTGTTCTGGAAGGAGCATTGGGTAGGTGGTAATTTAACCTTTTTCGGACCTCCTTGACTAAGTACGAAAAAGGTTCACCTTTTATTCTTCGGAAGTTAAGAGAGTTCTTCTGTGGTTTGTTTTATACTTTTTCGGCCTCAGGAGACTAAATTGGATGAAAAAGGACCCCCTGGAGTCTTCTTTGGTATTTTCAGACTCTCTAAATGTGAAAATACCGGCTGAGCATGTACTAGTTCGGGCTCATTAAATCCATGAATCAGTGACACTATCAAGCATTATTTTCCCATCTCTTCAAGCTTGTCAAAAAATGAAGAGGGAACTGAGTTTACTTTCCTGGACTCGTTAAAATTTAACAGGGAAGGTAAGGAAGAAGTTTTCTCTTGTTTTCAGTAATGGCAGCATGTCGTCCTTGAACATAGCACTCTTTGTTTTCCGATATCCATGTTTCAGTATACACTTGTGTTCAGCTATCACTTTGAGTGTCTAACTCCTCCTCTTGTCCATTATACCTGGGGAATATGATCATGTCTTCTACGTGACAGATAAGTCTAGTTGTTCTATCTATCTGTTGTATGTTGCCTTGGGTCACCTCTGTGTTGTGCTCACAGTTCAAGGACTCTACCCAATATCTGATCTATAACCTGATCCCATCATTGTTATATCTGTTATCTATTTGTGTCTCCCTTCTTTTTCCCAGTTCCTAGTCACCCTTGTGATCCGTTGGAGGATCCGTTGCCTTCCTTATCACAACATGGTTCCATTTTCAGTATTTCCTGATGGTGAAGACCTAGAGTTTTGACGATCGTACCTCAGGATTCACTTTCATCATTGGTGAATTCCTTTGCTTCAATTGTCAATCATCACCTATTGGTTGACAAACTGTTGAATCCTTTCCATGTTCGACTTCAGCTTACCCTTATTTCGCATGGCTTGGATTGTACTGGTTATTTGGGATCCTTTATGAAGACCTTAGTTCACACTTATGGACTAAGTTGCACAAGATTATGTTCTATCAATCTACATAGCTTCCATATCTTTGAAGACTCATCATTATTGTATATTGTGGCTTCGATCCACTTTTGTAATATACGTGGTTTTTACCCGTATCATATGATGTACTCAAAAATTGTAAAGGAGCTAGTGTTCCAGTAAATTGAACATAGCATCCTCAGCTATAAATTTGTATATGACATTACTATGTATTTGTTTCAGGTACTCTCTCTGCTCCATTGGATTTTTAAGTTTCTCCAGAGTTAAATATTATAATGTATTTCGACCATCGTTCCCCTCTAACCTCACACATTAGGGGGCATATGTTATACACTTGAATGGCACCTCTCCATCCGAGTGCCGACATCCCTCATGTTGGCACACAAAAGGACACTTATGGATAGAGGTTTTCCTTAAACACTATAGCTTGGCTTATGATGAAGTACATTCCCTATATACCCAGCTGGTTACTTTGCTATTTTACCATGTTGAGATGTATTCGCGACTATTCTTCTATACAACTCGCGAGTCATTCGCGAGTCCCGGTTGATGCAAGTCGTGAATCCTTGTATTTGCGGGTTGCCCTTATGCTTAGTCACGAATCATTCGCGGGTTTCTCTACTACATATCCATGAATGTGTATCTTAACATGAAAACATAAAAACACGTGCTAATGAGAGATTAGTTAATCCATTTAACTTAATTTCCTTAACTGCTACAACTTCCCCAACCTTCGAGAACTGCATTATTTCACCCATATAAATACAGGCCTTGGGGAGGGTGTTGGATATATACACTTGGAGAGCAAATTTATGCTGGTGGATTGCTTACAGAAGCCTTTGGAGCAGTGAAACTCAAAATCCTTTGGTTACAGAGGAGTTCTTGTCTCAGACGTTGGGTTGTAACCTTAAACTCTTTCCATTATTGATAATAAAGAGATTACTTCTTCCATATGTGTTTCATGTCTTGTGTTTTGATAAATGTTTATATATTAGTATGATATATGTTTTATCTAACCTGCTTATATGTACATGAATCATCTTGTATATGGAAGAGTGTTTCTTGACAGGTGAAAGAGGAGCAATCTTGAAGACTTTGGAAGTCGAACAGAGAGGAAGAGGATAGCAAGGATCGACCTTCGTTTAACAAGTAAGTCCTTCTAACCCTCCTATTTCCTATTCTGTACTTTAGAAGTCAATTGTCTGCAAGTAATTGAGTATGTTGGTAACCCCAGACCTATGGTTATTAGGTGCATAATCCTGTACAAAAAGAGGGTTGGCATAGTCCAGCATCTTTTAGGTCCATCCCCAGTCAACAGGATGGATTGGCAGAACAGGATAATGCTAGGCTTTTCAAGGAGAGGGAAATAACTATTATTCAAGAATACTTTCTTTCTGATGATACCTTTGAAGTCGTGAGGAGTTTGGAAGATCTTGCCACTCTTGATTTTAATGAAATATTTGTTAAGAAGCTTATAACATTAGCTATGGACAGAAAGAATAGAGAGAAAGAGATGGCTTCTGCTTTACTGTCTGCTCTCTATACAGAAGTGTTTCCAGTTGAAGATATTGTGAATGGTTTTATTTTTCTAATAGAATCTGCAGAGGACACTGCATTAGACATACCCAATGCTGCAAATGAATTAGCTCTTTTCTTGGCTAGAGCTGTTATAAACGATATTTTGGCTCCACTAAATTTGGAAGAAATTAACAGCCAGTTAAAGCCAGGATCCATTGGAAGCGAAATAGTGTGCATGGCTCATTCTCTCCTAGGTGCTCGCCTTGCTGGTGAACGTATTCTTAGGTGTTGGGGTGGTGGCACTGGTTGGGCGGTTGAAGATGCAGTGCCAATTCCCGTGGGGCTATTGCCTACAAGAGATAGAAACTACTATAGCATAACTCGAGACTAGGCTAAGTATGAACATGTCACAACTACAGAACGTGGATAGTGAAGGACTTGGTGGTTATGGCTGGGTTGGACATTTTCTTATGGTTTCTGAGCTCCAAAAACAGGTGTTTATTTTACGAGAGGCCTTAAAGCTCTTGCCTTGCAATGCATCAACAGATTTAGATGAGGTATATTAGTGTTGTCCTATGTCAAACAATATAAATTGGTAGTGTTAGTCTCTAGATATTTTGGAGCTATGATTGCTTGGACTTGTCCTAAGAATTTGTTGCAGTAGTGTAATTTTTTTTTTCATCTTGATTAGAAGAGTTGTAAGTTGTTTCCACTAAAAATATATATTGATTTTTATTATAACACTGGTTAACATGTTTATTGTAGCTATTATTGAGTGCCATGGAAGCGCTCCATAAAAGACGATTCTTTTTTTCAGTTGACCTTCTCTTGTTCCAACAAGGCCAGCTCGTCAAGCGGCTTCCCCTAAGGTTTCACTTCTCTCTTCTATTTTGATTTATGTTTATTGCATGTTTGGGAAAGTAGGTTTATACAGCTTTTCTCACATAGACAATTCATACATTTTACTTTTTTGTTGCACCAGCATTTCCAACCTGTTTTTGAGTGCATTTGTTAAACTTTTGCACCAAATCATACATAGCAGAATGGCGACTCCACAGGTAAAGAAATCTATTGTTTATTCTTTTGGGCATTGGATTTGGGACTTTCTTAAATCATTCATCAGTTTCCATAGTTGTCATGTCATTCATTAACTACATGACATATAGGGGTGAACTCCTTCACAGATTGCACTATGTATACAGGTTTCTACCTGTGTAGTCGAGCATAATTGTTTTGTGGATTCATTGATTATATTTCCTGTTGAAATCCATTTCTTGGTGTAGAGCTGAGTTTTACTATTCTTAGGTACTAAATAGTTGCAGATTTAGCCATTCAAGTTTAATTTTAACCAATTCTTAAATTGAATTTGTTAGATTAGATTTTCCTATTTTGCACATGATCTTGGTTATTGTTGTTAGTTGTTGAACAAGATAAATAATTTGTGTCATTGTTTTTCTAATTTACAGTTCATTGTTTTTCTATTTTACAAGTGATATTTTTTTATTGGATTTTGTAGGAGTGAGCTTAACTTATAAGTGGGCCATTGAGTATGAAGAGCCTGCTACTAAGGATTTGCCATTCCGTATGAAGAGCCTGATGTTGAGGATTTCAAGCTACTAAGTGTGGTTTTGAAGCTGCTGACGTGGGATCTAAGTATGGTTTTGAAGCTGTTGATGTGGGATCTAAGTATGGTTTTTCAACCAAGTGCAAGTATGATGGTTTAGCCATTGTAATATTTTGAAAAGGGATGGCTTTCCT
>LPNX010705738.1:312705-375229 GCA_001517045.1 Pseudotsuga menziesii | reverse complement strand
GTCACAAATGTGGTCATATATTTGGTCATTGATTCAAATATATGACCAAATTAATGACCAACCGACAAGCTATAAATGACCAAAATAAAATGACCAATTTTGCTCATGTAATAAAAGACCACAAATTAGCCACCAGCGATTGCCAAACCAAAAGTGGTCATTGATATGCGGATTTTGGTCATTTTTTTGGTCACTAATCTCTCATTTTCCACTAGTGCCTCTCTCAGCATGGAGAATGTAATTTGTCATCAAGTTTATTGTGGCATGCAAGATTTGGTCATCTGAATTATAACAGTCTTCGTTTGTTGAGAAAGAGTGGTGTGTTTGGTTTGCCCACCATTCCCAAAGAGAAAAGCAAATGTGATGCATGTATATTAGGGAAACACAGTAAGCTGCCATTCCATGAATCTAATTTCAGAGCAAGTAGGAAATTAGAATTAGTGCATTCTGATTTATGTGGCCCAATGCCAACTCCTTCTGCCAATGGGAATAATTATTTTATGACCTTTGTTGATGAATACTAAAGAATGTGTTGTATTTACTCATTAAAGACAAAATCATAAGCATTTCAAACATCCAAGGACTTTCATGCATTGATAGAAAAACAAGCACAATCTAAAATTGGTACACTTCGTACTGACAATGGGAAAGAATACACTTCAAATGCTTTTGAAGATTATCTTCGCCAACATGGAATTGCACATCAGACTACAGTTCCCTACAATCCTCAACAAAACGGTGTAGCAGAAAGAATTAATAGAATCATAATGAATATGGTATGCTCAATGAAGTTTTTTAAGAATGTAAAACTAATGTTTTGGGGTGATGCAGTGAAATGTGCAGCCTATTTGAGAAACAAAAGTCCCTCAAATGCTCTTGATAACAAGACTCCACATGAAATGTGGTTTCTCCATCTCCCTTCAGTCAGGCATCTCAGAGTTTTTGGTTCCACCTGTTATGCCTTGATTCCAAAGGAGCAAAGAAACAAGCTTGGTGCTCGAAGAAAAAAATGCATTTTCCTTGGGTACAAAGAAAACTCCAAGGCATACCATCTGTATGATGAGGTAAACAAGAAGTTTGTTATTTCCAGAGATGTCATTTTTCTTGAGACTAATAAAAATGACCAGTCCATTGAGAGATAGCTTGATTATTTGGAAAAATATCCTCATCCAAAGAAATATTCTGAAAATGAATATGAAATTCCAAACCTTGAAGGGGGGATTCCTATTCTGGATCAATCTTTGGAATTTCCATATGAAGCACCAACTTCCCCACATGAAGAAGTTCCTGCTACTTCACCTAAACAAGAGATTCAACTGGATGATGTGATTGAGAGAGTTGGAAGACTCAACCTTGAAGGAAATGAAGCACCACCAGCTGATCAACCAGGACCATCACGGAAGATTCCTAAATGGGCCACAAAGACACTTGAAAGTGTCCATCCAGATGAAGTTATAAAGACAAGAACGAGAAGTTCAAAAAGACATGAAGATGGAGGAGAAGCAGATAATTCAGGTGATGACATGGATGTATCATTTGATTGTGAATTTAATTTATCTGCTAACTTTGAACCAACTTCCTTTGAAGAAGCTTCTACTCGAGTTGAGTGGAAAGAAGCTATGCAGAATGAGTATGATGCACTCATGAAGAATGGAACTTGGAAGCTGGTTGACCCTCCAGTTGGAACAAAACCAATTGGATGCAAGTGGGTGTACAAGAACAAATACAAATCAGATGGCTCACTTAAAAAGCACAAAGTGAGGCTTGTAGCAAAAGGCTATGCACAGAAGGAAGGAATTGACTATGAAGAAACATTTTCTCCTACAGCAAAATGGGCTACCATACATACCTTACTCTCTTTAGCTGCTCAGAATGGGTGGAAAGTTCATCAGATGGATGTGAAGACTGCTTTCTTGAATAGAGACTTGAAAGAGAATGTCTTCATGTCTCAGCCAGAAGGATTTGATGTGAAAGGAAAAGAACAAAAGGTATGAAATCTTGTCAAATCCTTGTATGGCCTAAAACAAGCGCCTCGCGCATGGTATAAAAAATTAACCGAGCATCTTTCGAAGTTAAATTTTGAACATTTTGATCTTGATGATGCAACATTGTTTATAAAGAAAGTTGGAAGATCTGTTGTGTATTTTGTGGTGTACGTAGATGATCTTTTGATGACAGGGAACAATGAGAGCTATATAACATCCATAAAGAAAGATTTGAAAAAGATCTTTGAAATGACAGATATGGGACTTCTCCACTATTACTTAGGAATTGAAGTCACTCAACATCCTAAGTACATATTCCTATCATAGAAAAAATATGTTGGAGAACTACTAGACAAATTTTGCATGACAGAATGAAACCCTATCTCTACTCCAATCGAACAAAAAATGAAGCTCACATCAAGCGAAAGAAAGAATTTGAAGATGCAACCAAGTATCGACAACTTGTAGGAAGACTTATCTACCTTACAACAACTAGACCAGATATTTCTTATGTTGTTGGCATACTTTCAAGGTTCATGCATAAACCTTGTGAAGGACACTGGTCAGCTGCAAAAAGAGTTCTAAGATACTTGAAGGGGACTCAAGACGTTGGACTCAAGTAATCTAAGGTGGATGACTTCAAACTTATTGGGTACTCAAACTCAGATTTTGATGGCAATAAGGAGATAGGAGTATCAACTTTTGGATACACTATGAGTCTTGGATCAATAGCTGTCTCATGGAGATCACGCAAACAGTCAGTTCTGGCAGATTCAACAACAGAAGTAGAATATGTGGCTGCAGCTGAAGCAACGAAAAAAATAGTATGGCTTAGGAATATACTTGAAGATTTGCAAGAAAAACAAGAGAACTCCACTCCATTATTGATCGACAATACTTCTGCAATCAAGCTGGATAAGAATCCCAGATTCCATGATCAAACCAAACACATCAACACAAAGTATCATTTGATTCAACATCATGTAGAGGCCAAGACAGTCCATCTTCGACATTGTTCCACAAATGATCAAGTTGCAGACATCTTCACCAAAGCGCTTGGACGAGAAAAGTTTGAAAGATTCAGAAACATGCTCGGACTTGCTAACACCCCTTCAGATTAAGGGGGGGATTGTTGGAATATAATCTGTCAGGATTATATGTTATTGTAAATATTAGGAATATGAAGAGACTCTCGGCTGTGTGATCCCAAGAGTCATCGTAGATGTATAAATAAATGCATTCTATGGAGAAATAATAATTATTTTGGAGTTATTCCACCTGACAGTTTGTAAAAGAATGTGCTAAGTTATGGTTTAATAGTTTGTTTTAGACATAGGCATTCACCTTCATTTGAGGTCTTTGTATTATGTATATTTTAATGGTTGTATTATGTGGACATCATGGGTGGTTGAGAGGCCAAGCCCATGAATGGCTTGATCCTACCCCATCGTGGCTACGATAGCTTTGTGATACTATTTCATCTTTTTCTTGTCCTGAATTAGATAGTGTAGCGTAGGGTTAAATTGGTAGAGACTGTGTATTAGATTTAAAATTTGGCCAAGGACGTGACTTATGTGAGCGTTGTGTGTTAGTGGGTTTCATAGAGGCTAGTGTTTACAGACCCTCGATGGAATTTGTTGTTTAATAAGTGAATGGACTCTATATTTATCTTTCAATGGGTGTATTTTATAAAAC
Source organism: Pseudotsuga menziesii (assembly GCA_001517045.1). Taxonomy (NCBI): domain Eukaryota; kingdom Viridiplantae; phylum Streptophyta; class Pinopsida; order Pinales; family Pinaceae; genus Pseudotsuga; species Pseudotsuga menziesii. Next base: position 371,549 of record LPNX010705738.1, on the reverse strand, counting down.
ACAACCCACATAAAATTTGATGTATAGTGTGGCCTGTGTGAGAATGGTTATAGGATTTGGTTATCATTTTGTACATACAATTCTTATGGTCTGTTATTATGGATTTTCCTTGGGTCTTGACATCCATGGGAAGTGATGTCACAACCTCTGTTGGCAACAAGGTTTTAATGTAATGTAATGAATGTATTTTAATAAATGAAAACAAACTGGGCTTGCATGCCCATAGGATTCGATTCCTGTTACTGTTTGCAATCTATGGATTTATGATATGATTTTGGTGTTGTTTTACTATGATATGATTTACTATATAAGATATATTATTTTAATTTGGCTATGGTAATGTTTATTGAGTTATGTAATTTTGTTTATGAATTATGATCAAAGAATTGTAAAGGCCCACATGGATGGTCACGATGCCTCCTCTGATTATTTATAATGTTGTTTCATTTATGTGGAGTATTTTTAATGTAAATTTGTAATACGGATAGAGACCTTGAAAGGTCTTAGATGAGTTATTTAATGTTGGAAATAAATTTATAGATAGTTTTCATAAAGGTTTATACCTGATGGTCTTATTTATATGTATATATAATTATCTTATAAAATAGTTCTAGTTGTAAGTAATACCCTAAGGTATCTATTTAGTATATTTAAATAATCTTAATCTTACTCTTACGATTAAATCTACTATAATATGAAACATGTCTCTACTGACAAATGTAATATGTCAGTATAGAAATAAATAATTGTTGATGTATTTGTAACTTCGGAATGTATTCATCTATGTATCTTATGTATTGCAACCTGATGTTTATTCCGGGATGTATCTATAATGTAATTGAGTCATGTTTTCATGCCCTAATGTTCCGATCAGGAGGATCAATAATGTAAACAAGTCATCTCAACTCATTGTGGGTAACCCTTCGATTGTCTAAGGGTTAAAGTCCCTGCAGTTCTAGGGCACTAGCGTTATTAGACTCTCCTAGTAGAGGTCAGCCCTAGCAGGGTTTTAGTCATGTTGGGATTAGTATAAATATAGAACTGGAGTCTCTATTTATCACACAAATCATACACACTCAAGTGTAGTGCATAGTTGAGGAAGGAGAATACACTGGGGCTAGACAAGAAGAATATTACTGCTGTCGAGAGATCACTTACTGTTTTGGGATTTTACAGTTTTGGTGTTGATTCTATCTCTAAGGACGTTGTGGGTTTTTCTCCATCTATGGCTTCCCTGAGGAAAAACACTGTGTTCATTGTCTCTTGTATTTGATTGTTGTACTTGTTATTCTCTCAGTTAAAGATCCTAATAATGCTAGCTTAATGTTGAAAAACTAACATGGTATCAAAGCTAACTTGAGAAGAAGACACTGTGCAGTTGCGGCAACTAGGGATTCCTAGTTTGTGGATCTTTCTCCACATATTTTTAGCAAAATTAAGGTGGAATAACTCTCCTCCTTAGGGCGTATCTTTCTGTTGAAGCAGAATCCAATTCTGAGGTTTTTCAGTTTTGGACCCGACACTACTACCAAAAATTAGGGCTTTTTACAGAAGAGGAATTTTTCAGTGAGCCCGGGCCTGGATTGATATCCTCCCGAAAATCAAAGTTAGGGAAAAATTTCAAGACATTTGGGTGGATAGATCTCCAGAAAAGAAAAACCCTAATTTTCTCCTGAACCAGCTCTGCAAGATTTTAGCTTAAGTTTCAGATCCGACATCTTGACCTGGTAAGATCTAAAATATTTTGTATTTCCATTTGAGGTTTTCAGTTAAGATGTCTCATCATACCAAGCTTGATGAAAAGATTGAGGGAGCTGATAACTTCTGAGCCTGGAAGTATAGGATCTCCCTGGTCCTCAAAGAGAATGAGTTAGACTCCTACATCCATGAGGAGGTTCCAGTTCTAGGGGGAGATGAGGCAAAGGCCTTACATAAGAAGAATATGGTTATGGAAAAGAGGATCATTGCTGATTCTATCAAGGATCACCTTATACCTCAGGTGTCCTCTCTCAAGACACCTAAAGCTATGTTTGATTCCCTAAGCAAGTTGTTTGAAGGGAAGAACATAAACTGAAAGATGACTCTGAGGAATCAACTAAAGAATGTGAAGATTTATAATGTAGAGACTATCCAGTCCTACTTCACAAGGGTTTCTTAGATAAAGGAACAATTAGAAGCTATAGATGAAGAAGTGGAGAATACAGATATTGTGATGACAACACTGAATGGCCTTCCTAGGTCATGGGATTCTTTCATCCAATGAATCTGTGCTAGAAAGAAGTTAGTCAAATTCAGCAGACTATGGGAAGAATGTTCTCAAGAAGAAGAATGGATAGCAGCTTGAGAAGAGAAGATGGGAAGTGAACATCAAGGTCTCATAGTTCACTCTAAGAAAGGTAGAAGAAAACCTAATGACTTCAAACGTAAGAATCCTCGTCATAGAGATAAAAATAGAAAGGACCCATCTAGATTAAGATGTTATACATGTGATGAAATAAGACACTTTGCAAAATACTATCCTAAGAACAAGGTCCACTCTCATAAGAAGAAGGGGAACAAAAGAAGACATCATGCTCATGCTGCAGAGGATGATGAACCATCCAAGAAAAGAACCAAATATGAAAGTGAAGATTCTTCAAGTGAGGATGAAAATGTTTTGATTTCCTCTCTCATAGGTAACATTACTTATGGTAGTGATGATTGGATTATAGACAGTGGGGCTTCCAAACATATGACTGGATTCAAGGAATCCTTTTTAAGACTATCAGAACATGAATCACCTCACAAGGTGAACTAGGATATGACTACCAATATCCAATAAAAGGTAGTGGGGAATCTTCCTATAAACCAGACTCTAGAAAGTCTCTAACAATGAAAGAAGTATTGTTTGTGCCAGGACTCAAGAAGAACATTATCTGCATATCAGCATTGGATGCAAAAGAAATGAGGGTTGCATTCATATATGGTCAAGTCATCATGTGGCCAAGAGGTAAGACTATCGATGATGTAGTGGTGATTGGAGATCAAGAAGGAGGTTCGTACAAATTGAAGGGCCATCCAAAACAAGCCTTGATGCATGACACAGTAGAGCCAAATGAGCTTTGGCATAGAAGGCTTGCACATGTGCATTACAGAGCACTACCTATTACAAGCAAAGATGTTGAAAGTCTTCCAGAATTCCAAGAAAAACATGATGGGATCTGCAAAGGATGTGCAAAAGGAAAGAATACAAAGAAGACATTTCATAGCAGTGAAAGTAAAGCCAAAGGAATCCTAGAAATCATTCACTCTAATGTATGCGGTCCTATGTTATCAAACTCACTAAGCGGGTATGCATTCTATGTTTCTTTTATTGATGATTTTTCTATGAAGACATGGGTTTACTTCATGAAGAACAAAGATGAAGTATTCAGAAAATTCAAGGAATTCAAAGCCTTGATCGAGAACCACACTGAAAAGAAGATCAAGACTTTTCAATCAGATAATGGCGGAGAATTCACTTCAAATGAATTCAAAGAGCTATGCAAAGAATCAAGGATTAAGAGGGATTTTTCCACTCCTTATAATCCACAACAGAATGGGATTGCAGAACAGAGGAACAAAACTATCATCGAAGCTACAAGACCCATGCTTCATGATCAAGATCTTCCTATGCATCTTTGGGTGGAAGCTGCCAGAAAGCTGTGTATTTACAGAACCATACTCCACATAGAGTACTCAAGAACAAGACTCCTGAAGAAGTATTCTCTGACAAGAAACCAAAAGTCAGCCATCTCAGAATATTCGGCTATCCTGTTTACATACATATTTCAAAAGAGAAGAGAACAAAATTAGATCCTTCAGAAAAGAAGGGTATATTTGTGGGATACTCTGAAAGCTCGAAGACTTATAGAATATATTTTCTAGTGTACAAGAAGATTGACATCAGCAAGGATGTGACATTTGATGAAGACCCAGCTTTCAACAAATCCAGAAAGAGACATGTTGAAGAACCTAAAGAAGCAGAAGCAGAATCACCTAGAATTCATGATACAACCATGAACAAAGAAGCTCAAGAAGAAGACCGAGAATTTGAAGAACCAAAAAGACCTGTAGATCCACCTCTAGAGAAGAATCCTCACAAGAGGAAACCTGCTTTGGTACGAGAACTTATCTAAGGTGTGCAAAATATATGGGGCTCTAGAAAATAATCACAGAGAAAGAAAGAGAACCAAATCCTGCTCCGGGTATGTAGCTTTACTATGTGATTTCATTGATAAAGAACCTTCCAGTTACGAAGAAGCGGCAGAATGGAAAGAACGAAAGGATGCTATGATCAAAGAATACCAATCGATCATGAAGAATGATGTTTGGGATGTTGTCCCAAGACCAGAAGGGAAGTCGGTTGTAACTTCCAAATGGATCTACAGGATCAAGCATGCTGCAGATGGTAGCATTGAAAAATATAAAGCAAGATTTGTGGCATGGGGTTTCTCTAAAAAAGAAGGAATAGATTATGAAGAAACCTTTGCATCTGTAGCCAGATACACTTCCATCAAATCTGTACTTGCTCTGGCTGCAGTGATGAAATGGAAGATACACCAAATGGATGTCAAGACTGCTTTCTTGAATGGTGTAGTAGAAGAGGAAGTGTATGTAGAACAACCACTTGGTTTTGAGACACATGATAGAGAGTCTCATGTATGCAGATTGAAGAAATCCCTGTATGGTTTGAAACAGGCACCCAGCACCTGGTACGACAGAATTGACAGCTTTCTATCCAGTTTGGGCTTTACCAAGAGTAAAGCAAATTCCAACCTTTAATACAAGGTTGAAGATGACAACCCAGTGATGCTTCTACTATATGTAGATGATCTATTTGTAATAGGTATGAATGGGTTGATTGCTGATAAAAAGAGAAATATTGCTACTGAGTTCGAAATGAAGGACTTGGGGATGATGCATTACTTTCTAGGTATGGAGGTGTGGCAGAGTACAGATGGAATCTTCCTTGGACAAGGGAAGTATGCAGTAGAGATCCTAAAGAGGTTTGGGATGATGGACTGCAAGGCTATGGCCACACTTATGGCATAAAACCTGAAGCTATTGAGTGATGCTTCATCAGAGTTGGTTGATGATACGATGTATCGTCAGATGATTGGGTCATTGATGTACCTGACGAACACGAGACCAGACATTTTCTTTGTTGTGAACACCTTGAGCCAGTTCTTGACAGATCCAAGAAATGTTCACTTGATTGTTGCAAAGCATATTCTGAGGTACCTGAGGGGTACAGTTGATTGTGGGCTCAAGTACGATGCAAATTAGAAGATTAACCTGGAGGGTTATGTTGATTCAGATTGGGTAGGTATTTCCATCGATAGGAAGAGCACTTCAGGGTGTTGCTTCAGTATGGGACCAGGTGTGATCTCTTGGTTTAGCAGGAAGTAATCCTGTGTGGCACTAAGTATAGCTGAAGCAGAGTATGTCGCAGCTTGTTTAGCTAGTTGTGAGGCAGTATGGCTACGAAAGCTACTATCTAATTTATTTGATCTCCAGTTAGATGCTACTTGTATGCATTGTGACAACCATAGTTGCGTAAAGTTGTCAGAGAATCCAGTGTTCCATGACAAGTCAAAGCATATCGAGATCAAGTACCACTATATCAGGGATATGGTGCAGAGGGGAGCAGTGAAGCTCCAGTATGTTCCGACAGAGGAACAAATAGCTGATGTCTTGACAAAGCCATTGGCTAGGGTGAAGTTCGAGTACTTTAGGGAGAACTTTGGTGTTCTCCAGATTGAGATTTCCTCGAAGGGAAAGTGATGAGTCCCATAGCCTTTCTGTCATGGTGAGAGGATTGGTTCCTTCCATGGTCAGATGTAAGGGCTGAGCCATTCCATCATGGTGAGAGGATTGGTTCCTTCCATGTCAGATATGAGTGCTGAGATCCATAGCCATTCTGACAAGTAGGTCAGATATAAGGGCTGAGCCATTCTATCATTGTGAGAGGATTGATTCCTTCCATGTTTGATATGAGTGCTGGCCATTCTGTTGAGTAGCACAGATGTAAGGGCAATTGCCATTATTTGAATGGAGATACCTGGTGAGGTACCAGGAAAACTCAATCTAGGACTGAGAAGCCATTTTGATGTGATAGAGGGATGTGTTCCCACTTGATCAAATGTAAGGGCTGAACCATTATGTCATGGTTAAAGGATTAAGTTCCTTCCATGTCAGATGTTAGTGTTGGCCATTCCAATGAGCAGGTCGGATGTAAGGGCAACTGTAATTCTCTAGGATAATGGAGGCACCTAGTCAGTTACCAGGTAGCTTAGTTGAGGAGGACCGGGGGCCATTCTAATATGACTGTAGGATTGGTTCCTACAAGATTAGATGTGAGTGCAGAGCCCTTCCATCATTATGAGCAAGATGTGCTCCCACATGGATGGATATAAGTGCAGAGCCCTTCCATCATTGTGAGCAGGATGTGTTCCTGCCTGGACAGATGTAAGTGCAGATCCTTTTCATCATTGTGAGCAGGATGTGTTCCCGCATGGATGAATGTAAGTGCAGAAATATTTCATCATTGTGAGCAGGATGTGTTCCAGCCTAGATGAGAGTCTTTCATCATTGTGAGTGAGATGTGGTTTCGGCCTGGGTGGAAGAATAGAGTTCTTCCATCATTGTGAGCAGGATGTGGTTTCAGCCTGGATGAAAGTGAGGAAATATTCCATCATTGTGAGCAAGATGTGTTCCTTCCTGGATGGAAGTGTAGAACTCTTCCATCATTGTGAGCAGGATGTGTTCCAGCCTGGATGGATGTGAGTACTATGCCTTTCTGACGAGTAGGTCAGATATAAGTGTTGAAGAAGACCTACATGGGGGCTAGGCCTACAACCAGCATGAAAAAGAGTTGGCTCTGTAGAACTGCCTATGATGAGAAGAATCATGAGATAGCACCAGTGATGATCTAGATCGAGTGATGATATAGATCCAATGATGTTGGTCCAGTAGTGATGATCCAGATCCAGTGATGATGCCCAGTGATGATCCAAATCTAGTGATGATGATCCAGATCGAGTGATGATGATCCATATCGAGTGATGATGTCCTGTGATGATCTAGATCAAGAGATGATCCAGATTCAAAGATAAAGATGAATTGAAGACGAAGATGACTTGAAGACTCAGAAGACTTGAGATGCAGATGAAAAGATGATCCAGCTGATACAGAGAAGAAGACGAGTACTGAAAATTGTGTCAAAAGAATACCTTCCTAGTTAAGAGGGAGTGTTGATGTATTTGTAACTTCAAAATGTATTCATCTATGTATCTTATGTATTGTAACCTTATTTTTATTCTGGGATGTATCTATAATGTAATTGAGTCATGTTTTCATGCCCCGATGTTCTGATCGAGAGGATCAATAATGTAAATAAGTCATGTCAAGTCATTGTGGGTAACCCTCCGATTGTCTAAGGGTTCAAGTCCCTGCAGTTCCAGGGCACTAGGGTTATTAGACTCTCCTAGTAGAGGTCAGCCCTAATAGGGTTTTAGTCATGTCAGGATTAGTATAAATAGAGAACTGGAGTGCATATTTGAGGAAGGAGAAGACACTGGGGCTAGACAAAAAGAAGATTACTACTGTCGGGAGATCACTTACTGTTTTGGTGTTGATTCTATCTCTGAGGAAGTTGCGGGGTTTTCTCCATTTATGGTTTCCCCGAGGAAAAACACTGTGTTCATTGTCTCTTGTGTTTGACTGTTGTACTTGTTACTCTCTCAGTTAAAGATCCTAATAATGCTAGCTTAATGTTGAAAAACTAACAATAATAGGTAAACAATAAATAGTAGGTCTAGATTTTACCTAGTTTACAGTATTAATTATTGAATATTGAATGAATACAGAAACAAACTTTAGAGATGGAAACCTAGCTATATACATCCTATGATAATATTTAGCTTCCTAGGGAGTATTGAAGAGAATACAAACCCTAGCAAAATCTAGGTAGAACATCAATTACATAGGGTTAGTAAATTCATTGGAAACATTCATCTAACATATTAATTATATAATCTAGAAGATAGCATAGACAGGCTAGGGTTAGATTTTAAGAATTGTAACCCTAGGAGATATGGATAGAACCAATTAATTCCAGGGTTAATAATATCTATAAAACCTTTTACATAAAGGAGACAACATTTACCCTAGAAATGAACTTTGACATACTAAGAACTCATATCTGTAATTTATCTCCCTGAAGCTCCTTTAATGGTTGAACCTGCACTCTTTTTAAATAACAAGCATTATCAATTTAAGACAGATCTGACCTTTGATTTTGATGACTAAATCACTTGGGAACTACCACGTTCCTCCCAACCATGACTTGGAACCATTCCTAGTTCTAATTCGAACCCCCCCCCCGAGCTGGACTCCAGCATGCAAGTAACTTAGAGCTCTTAAGGTAGGGTTTCCTAATTGGTAATCAGTTCTGAATCAATCCTCTTTTGCTTGGAGGAAAAGTTCTCCAAGAAAACACTTGAGAGAAAAAACAGGAAGAATAATAATTCTCCTAAATAAAAATCAGAACCCCAAGCATTTGCTTGGCTTGAGTCTTTATAGACAGACTTTTTAGTCAAAGGGAAAGTTAAATCAAGAAATCCTTGATTTCCTGATTTAACCCTTTTTAATTTACTGGGCTAATTGTCAATTCTTAACCTAGGAACTTTTAACTAGTTCCTAGTTAGTCTTTCATAGATATTTCACTATTTAATAATCCTTTAGTGATAAATAATAATTGGTGGATATTTTCTTCTTTCTTTATTCAATTATATAATTAATAATAATTAATTCTTTATACATACTATGTATAAAATACATAGTATTAAAATAATTGTTAAGATTTGTCTTCAGGCATCATGTATCATGATTCCTAGACTTAATCACACTTCTTTATGAAGGTCAACTAGATAGATGGCTTAGGTCTACTAGGCTAGGAAACTCTAAACATCATTGCATGTTGGATTTCCCTCGTATGATGTGGTATTTTCTTCAGTACTTGATGAGAATATAGAAATTTGAAATTTCATTTAATCACTTAAAAATAAGTATGATGAGATCAATATTATTCTCGATCTGTTTTTACTCAGAGGTGATTTTAATCTTTTCAGTAACCCCTAGCACTTACAAGAGCCCATACTGAATGCTTACAATAGGAAGTTACAAACATAGTGCAATTACAAATCTCTCGCTCAACACTAAATGCTAGGATGTACTTGTATGATACACCTAGGGATACAATGGCCAAGGATCCGATGCTCCAGAGCTTATGCTCAATATCAACATGGAATGCTCCAAAGCTTATACCCAACATTTCCAATTATATTTTCATGTGTTCCAGAGCTTTATGCTCAACACAAATGTAAGTACTCATGTGCTCTAGAGCCTCTCTCTAAACACAAAACATCTCATCGATCATGTGCTTCAGGGTCCACGCCCAACACAAAACATTTCATCAATCATGTGCTTCAGGTTCCACGCCCAACACAACCAACATATATATACATCTATATCATCAACAATTGGCTTATGCCCAATATACAAAGAAAATCATCATGTTCATATGTAGTGGGGTCTTTGACCCAATATAAAAATAAAACATCAATATAATCATCATGATCAATAGGATCATTCTTATAAATGGTAGGTCCAAAATTAGGGATATTACACTACTTCTCTTCTTCAGAAAAATCACATCAATCTTCCAGAAATTTTTCGAAGGAGAGATCGGCAAGATCGGGAACCATAGCATGAAAGAGGTCATGCTATCATGGCAAGCACTTCGAAGTCCAAATCTCTTTTGATAGATTCTGGAGCTTCAAATCACATGATGGCTGAAAGAGACTCTTTCTCATCTTTGGAGACTGGAAAAACCATTCCCATCCACATGGGAGATGACTCCACAATCATATCCGAAGGACAAGGTACTGTAAATATTGAGCATGGTTATTTTTCCAATGTTCTGTATGTACCATCTCTTGCATCAAACCTCCTAACTGTTTAGAAAATGATAGATACGAGAGTTCCCAAGAGAGTCTCCTTTAGCCAATATGATGTAGAGATCACATAACTTGCATCCAGAAAACTTGTAGCAAAAGGCCTTGCAAACCATCATGCAAAATCCTACAAGTTCCCCATTTTGTGGAGGATGCAAATCCCACTGCATTGCTAACTCATGGAAATGAGGTTAGTAGACTGTGGAATGAGAGGTTCGGTCACCTGAAATTCAATTAATTATAGAAATTACAAAATAATTCCATGGTTGAAGGCCTCTCGGTCATCAAACCTACCACCGGAATTTGCAAGGGCTGTGTTGTTGGAAAGCACCCTGAGCATAAGTTTGATCGGAGGAAGGCAAGCCGAGCATCATGCATCTTGGGGATCATACATTCTGATATTAGAAGACCCATGCCTACCACATCCATGAAAGGATCAAGGTACGTTCTCACTTTCATTGGTGACTTTTCCAGATACACATGGGTCTTTTTTATCAAAAAGAAGTCAGAAGTCTTGGAAAAATTCACTGATTTGAAGGCATTGATTGAGAATGCATCTAGAAAAAAGATAAATATTTTGAGATATGACAATGGAAAGGAATATATCAGTAATGAGTTGCTGCATATAATTTCCCAAAGTGTTATTCATATCCAACATTCATTTCCCTACACTCCCCAACAAAACGGTGTAACGGAGAGAAAGAATCGGTCTCTCAAGGAGATGACCACTTACATGCTGGAAGCAAAGATGTTGGATGAAAATTTGTGAGCTGAAGCCATGAATGCTACAGAATATATTCAGAATAGAGTGCCACGCTCATCCATGAAAGAGAATACCCATTTTGAATCCTACTTTGGACACAAGCCAAATTTGTCAAATCTCAGGGTATTTGGGTCCACTCCATGGGCTTGAATTCCGCATGATAAAAGGAGGGATTTGCAACCACAAAGCATTGAATTATTGTTTATTGGATATCCTGATGAATATAAATGTTTCAAGCTTCTATATATCAAAACAAAACAAGCCATCATTAAAAGGAGTGTCCTATTCGATGAGCCTCTTCAGGAGGTAGAACTAGTAAAGGGGAAAATTGCTGAATTTCCTTCCTGTTCTACTGAATATTTGGATGATGGAATTGGGGGTGATGGACCTCATTTGGATCATATGATTTCTGATATTAGTGAAAATAAAAAATCAGATTCTGAATCAAAACCTGAAGTACAAAATCATCTCCCAACTTGGGCCAGAATGACACTCTCCTCCGCAAGTGAAAACATTGGAAATCCGGATGATCCAAGAAGAACCCGGTCTGATTTCCAAAGAGAAGGTGTTGTGCTCTCTTGTCGTGATTATTTTCTGTACAAATATTGTTATTTAATGATATTTTCATACCCTAATTATTACTACCATGCTTGAAATTATCCAATATGGCAAGCTGCCATGAACGAAGAAATGAATTCTCTTCAGAAAAACACTACTAGGGAGCTAGTTTCTCTTCCTCTAGGGAGGAAATTGGTTCAATGCAAGTGGGTGTTTCGGAATAAGGTTTCTACTGATGGAAAAACCTGAAAATATAAGTAAATTCTTGTATCAAAATTTTTCTCCCAGGTCCAATGTGTGGACTACCATGAGACTTTTGTACCGGTTGCAAAAATTGACTCCATCCGCCTAGTTTTGGCAATTTTTGCATCTAAGCATTGGGAAGTGAATCATATGGATGTTAAGTATGTATTTATACATGGATATATTTATGAGGATATATATATGAAGCATACATAGGGAATCATTTCTTATTCATCTTTGGTTTTCAAACTAAAGAAGTCACTAGACGGGTTAAAACAGGCCCCAAGAGAGTGGTATTCCAAGATGGATGCCTTCCTTCTCTCGCAAAAATTCCAAAGGTGTAAATCAGATTCAAATGTGTATATATAGAAGTATGATGGTAATTTTATTATTATTTTTTCATATGTTGATGAATTACTGATTACAGGTAGCACATTTGCTTCTATTTCAGTCATCAAAACTGCCCTCCACAATGCATTTGAAATGAGCGATTTGGGGCTCTTGAAGCAATTTCTAGGGCTTGAAATTGAGAAAAATATTGATGGGATAATGGTACTCAGTATAAATAAATATCAAAGATGTTAGTTAAGTTTAGCATGGCTGAATGTAAGGCTGCTCCATTCCCTTTTGTTTTAGGGATCATCCTTGAAGAAGGAAAAAACACACCTCCCATGGACTGCACTATTTATCGACAGCTGATATGTAACTTGCTCTACTTGACTCATTCTCAGCCTGATATATGTTATTCCATGAATTCTGTGTCAAGATACATATATCAGCCTCATTATATTCATTGTGAGGAAGCCAAGAGGATCCTCCAGTATATTCAGGGAACCAGGACCTATGGCATTCACTATGCTGCACACTCCGAGCTAGAGCTGGTTGGTTACACAGATTCTTATTGGGCGGGTGATTCTATTGATCAGAATTTTACTTCCAGATATGTATTCATATTTGGTGGTGGCCTCATTTTTTCTTTTAGCAAAAAATAGGCTACCATAGGATTGTCTTCTGCAGAGGCCAAGTACCGAGGAGCGGTGAATGCTTGCATCCAAGTTGTTTGGTTGCAAGGCATTCTTTCAAAGTTTGATCTTTGTAGTACTTTGTCCATTGTCCTCTTTTGTGACAATAAAAGTGCTATTAAGATATCCACAGATCCAGTTACCAGGAAGAGGACCAAGCATGTAGAGATACACATGCACTATATCATGGAATTACTGCATGACAGGACCATCATTCTACAATACTACCCTACTGATGAGCAAATTGCAGACATATTCACCAAGAGATTTTTAGAAAATAAGTTCATTTTCCTCCATTCACTATTGGACATGAGTTCATCAGGGTGATCAGACTACTTTCAGTGTTCAGCTTAAAGAGGGGGTTTTCCCTCTTTCCTCACTTAGATTTATTTTTTAGCATTGTTTGAGATACATTATTATACAAGGTGACCTATGGCCTTTGTTTCTGGGACCCTAGAATTTCATGCATTTTATTTTTACTCCTCCTGAGTATAATTTAAGGGGGGGTGTTGGAGTCATTTACCCAACATGCACACTTGATTTGGTCAATTTGGCCTTGTTAAACCACTATCCTAAGTTTAATTGACTTAATTGGCATTAGATGATCACACTATGACATTAGCATAAGCACACCCACACCTACCTCCAATCAAGGAGGTTAACTAAGCCTTCACCTTCAATCAGGGAGGTTAACTGGGATTCCTCCTTCAATCAAGGAGGCTAACTGGGATTCTTCCTTCAATCGAGGAGCCATTATGGGGTGATCTGAGTGTCATAAATGCACCTAATTGCTAACTAATTGTTACAATTAGTTAATCCAAGTGGTGAAGGAACCTCCATTCATTTATTTGATTATTATTATTATTATTTATGAACTGGAGACAACTAGGGTGCCTCCAACCACTTCTGATGACTAGTTTGACTTCAGTTAACCTCATCAGGGTTCATTAGAGTTAATGATGCCCTACCACTTGTTGATTGCCATGCAGTGACATGTGTCTGAGCTACTTTCAATTAGAATCAATCATCCATTGCACTCCGATACAGTTAGGACTCAGTTGAGTCAATCATAGCTTGATCAGTGGGTTAACTACGTGTGTTTACTATGGCTGACATTCAGTTAAGCGACACCCATTCATTCAATTTGAATGAACTCCTTGGGAATTCGAATTGTCTTGGAATTCATGCACCTTGCATGATCATTGTATTGTATTACTCATTCTTTATTGATTATACAGAGCTGCTACTCTTATTGTAGCACCATTATGCCATTTTCATGCTTAATTGTCTGAAATATCTTATGAGACTGTGTTTTAGTCCCTAGATTACTGTGAGAGATTAATAATGGGATCCCTACAAGAATGTTAAATCAAGTGTTGATATTGTTGAAGCATTCGAAGAGAGGTTTCTCTCTCTTTCTATATCTTTATTTTAAAAATTTAGTTTAGGGTAGGAAGAGGCAATGGAGATAATTAGTTGTGTGATTATATCTCATTTGTGGTTGCAGCTATGGTAGTAGGATTTCAAAGCCTGGAAAGAAAGAGAGGGGCAAGTCTGGATTTCCACTCTCTCATCAAAAGAGAAAGAGTGTCTCATTTCCAAACTTTTTTACCTCATTTGTTTTGTATTCGCACAACCTCTTGACAACTAACATCACGGGATTTGCCTCATTAGGTAAATTTTGGCCCTAACTATTTGTCAACAAAGAAAGGGGATTTAACGGGGTTATTTTTTGCGTTGAATTCGTCATCATTTATTCGTGGCATCTGCAATTTTTGTGAACAGTTCAATATTTCTATTGCATGGTGTGGCCTTCCATTTTTCTGATTATTGTTGTTTTTGGGTAAATTTTTTTTTTACTTGATCTAAATCTAAATACTGTCGAAATATGTGGGAATATTCTTGTTTCGTATTTCCACATTTTTCTATTAGAAGTATATTTCAGGATGTGTAGGGTTTGAATAGGAAATTTACATTTTTTTGTGATTTTTGTGGGTGATCATTATTTATTTTCCTTGAGCGAAATATGGATTAAATTTGAATATTCAGAATTTCATCTTTTTGATGTTAGGGATTTAAACAATTTGTCAATGATTTAGATTTGGCCTATTGTCTTGCTGGTTAGGCTGGTTTATGTGTCTTTTTAAGAGTAAATATTTCGATTTAGGGGATTTGAATTATTTGGATTATCTCCCCACTTCTTATTTTGGAGTGATAAGGGTTATGTTGGGTTGTATATGAAATAATTAATAGATTTGTGATTTTTGGGTTTTGGGATTTGATTTGTTAATATTTACACATTTTTTGCAGTGTTTTACACTAGAGTATTTGCCTCATTGTTTAGGTGGGTTTTCGTATACTCTTCAAGAGTAAATTATTCGATTTAGGGGATATAAAGAACCCATATTCTCTTGTATATATTTCGGAGTAACAAGGGTCTTGTTGGGCCGAATGTGAATTGAATGTGAAATTTTTGGGATTAGAGTCCTTTTTTACATGTCAATCTTTAAACAATTTTTGGCAAGTGTTTTAGACACTTGTATCTGTCTTGTTGATAGGTTAATTTCTTTTTATTTTTTAGCAATTGTTGGGTTTATGTTAATAAATGAATAATGGATTGTCATGGAAATTTTCATTGTTTGGGGTGATAAAAATTTAGTGTTAAATGTATATCATCTGTAAACAATCTGAATATGAAACTCTGATTTGTGTTGGAGAGGCACTAATTTTCCATTTCCTGGGAACATTAAGGAGTTGTTCGCTTGACTTTTTCCTAGGTTGAAAATTCTGGTTCTGAGGTCCTGTGAAGCTTCTAGAGTAGCTGGATTTTGCATTTCTCCATGAATTATTTTACACAATGGGTGCTAGAAATATTGTTTCTGACGATGAAGTTACTTTTAATATTTTTTTGGTTGTTATATGAAAAGAAATGACATGGACATGTATGTATTTCCTGAATATAGGTACTAGTAAAACTTAAAAAATGTGAAGTGCTTACAAAGAAGTATCATGGCTTGATGAACTTAGGTGGTGCAAGTTGGGTGCTCATTTGCCCTACTTCAGAAGGATGTGTATAAATAGAAAGTTGCACTCATTTGTATCATCCCATTCAAGTGAATTAATTGATTATTTGCCTAAGGACATTTCCAAAGAATTTGCTCTACTTGTGGTATTGAGCTCAATTTGTGTGGTTGACTGTTCTTGTTTATAGTTGATCTTTATTAGACAAAGATATGATATGTGAAATTGTTTTTGTTGTCTATATTATGCGGTGTTATAACTTCAGAAGGATGTGTATAAATAGAAAGTTGCACTCATTTGTATCATCCCATTCAGGTGAATTAATTGAATCTTTGCCTGAGGACGTTTCCAAAGAATTTGCTCTACTTGTGGTATTGAGCTCAATTTGTGTGGTTGACTGTTCTTGGTTATAGTTGATCTTTATTAGACGAAGATATGATATGTGAACATTGTTTTTGTTGTCAATATTATGTAGTGTTATAATATGTTGGTTTGATGATTAGATTAAGTTTTTTTGAACATGTCACTTTGGATCTACTATCTTCTTCTGATCTCAACAATGACCACTAACAAGTCCAAAATTGGGTGGATTCGAAACCCATAAAACAAAATTGCCTCTTGGATATACAAAAGTGCAAATGAGCACCCAACTTGCATATGAACAAAACATAAACACAAAATTTACACGGTGGGAATTTTTATAAAAAAAAAGGGTTTTGGAATAGTGACCACTAACAAGTCCAACATTGGGTGGATTCCAAACCCATAAAACAAAATTGCCTCTTGGATATACAAAAGTGCAAATGAGCGCCCAACTTGCATATGAACAAAATTAAGCATCTTGTTTAGCCTTTTTAGACACACAACAGACACAAATAACAATAGTCACAAATCACATCATTGTTTGGATCAACCCCACATCCAATGGGGGTGTAGTCTTAATGGATCTTGGGGGTCATTCCTCGTTAATGTTTGATTTCCCTACTTAGTCATTGAAGGTTACACCATCTAAATAATGGCAGCATTGAGAGTTGGAAGCTATATCTTAATGGTATGTGGGGTGGAGGGAGCTAACTTAGGTGGTGCTCTTTTCTCTCGACAACTTGATGAACTATATGATGTGACCATTTCTTAGGGAATTGGAATTGTTTGGAGTGGGTTGGAGGCAATTCCTTACTCGTGGTGCACAACACACCTCCTAGTACTCTTGGAGCTAGCTCAAGTAAAAGCACATCAAGCTCAAATTTATGAATATGCACAATTATGTACATGTGTAGTTGGCACATCATAGATAACTACCATATTGAGAAAATCTCTTAACACGCTATACTTTATTAAATGTAACATCACTCTATTTTTCCAATGGAAAACATTTCAAATATATTTCATTGTCATTCTATGTTAAACTCTACAAAACAAGATGCTCCTAAGAAGGCACCTTTGTTAGATATAGAAGTAAAGTGTCAGGCACAAAACTTAGTGACGTGCAAGTAGGTTTAGTGTAAGAACAATACCAAAAGTGATCCTAGAGGTTTTGCAGTCTACAAATATCATCTTACTTTGAAATCCTTGGTTAAAGAAATTCAGTTAAATAAAGGGCGGGTTCTAAAGATGATTTATGCTTGAATGTGATTTGAGTTATATTCACTTACAATTCCTGGTGCATTATTATCCAACTTAACCCATATAGATAACTTAGAACATTCTAATGCATATTGCATTATTATCTAACTTACCATGTAGATAGATTTGAACATTCTATAGAAGCTGAAAAAAACTATTTTCAAGAGATTATGTTTATTATGTTAATTGTTGAATGCAAATTATATGGTCAATATGGTTGAGTATTGACCTTGTGGGCCCTTAGACCACTTGTCACAGTTCTAAAGGTCTAACCTGAAACCGAACTTTGTTCCACCCTTTAGATTGTGTGGCACTACCCACGGTCCTTTGTCGATGGTTAGAGCAACCCGGTTCAAGAGCTCGATAGACCATGCCTCTAGGAACCCACACTTATTCTTGTGCACAATTATACTTAGCCATTTCTTATGTTCAATTATAACTGAGTTACACTTAAAAACAAGAAAGACATGCAAGAGACAAGAACAATATGTGTTGGGAAACGCCTTAATGGGGCATGTCGAATATCCAATATAGAAGACCGAGAAAATGTTACAAGTACACAGATTTGAGACTTCCCATCGATAGATTCTCGTGAGAGTGTCCATCGACAACTTCTCAAGAAAACCCAAGATTACATCCTCCCTTCTAGATGTCTTCTTCCTGTCAACGGTTTCCCCTGTAGCACCTGTAGGTCTGCCTCCTTTGACACTCGTCTAATTTTTCCCAACTCTACTCCAATTCAACAACATTCTACCTTGCTGTAATGTCCCAGTTTTGACCCCATTGCATTAGATGTATATGATGTATATGTTGTAAAGGATCATGGTGTGGAGCTAAAAGCCAAGGCCCCACCATTGATCGGTAATGCCATATTTTGGATTTAGATTGTCACCAATGGTATATCGGGCCATGCGGCATATATTATATTGGTCATCATGTAAATATGCATCTATAATTAATTAAAATGAACACAACCAGCTACGGTCACGGCAACTAAATCGAATGGGGCATGACTTTCCCAAGGATAAGGAGGTAAGGGGGGGATTTGTCCAACTTTGGCCAAAAGGAGAAAAACCCATGTGTCTTATTCCTTTGTTTTTATTTCCAACCACTCTCATTGAAGAATTACTGCTGGCGGTTGAAGCAGTTAATGATTTTGGGGGATGGGGTGGCAAGACTGTTAGTCCTCACCCACACGCACACTCTACCCATGCTTTTGGCTGTTCATCTCCTCACGCAGACATTCATCTTCACTCCACGAGTTGCGAAACACCCACGAACTGCAAATTCGCGTCCTTCCTGTGGTTTGTGCATCCACGGACAAAAACGGAGCTGTTTTTCCTCACGCAGGGCCTCCATTGTCTGTTCCTTTCCTCATTGGGTCGGATTGTTCCTCACGCACAGGAGTTTTCCTGGTTTTCCAACTGATGCAGCGAGCTGAGAGCCGTGCTCTTGCATCCACGACTGACTGTGAAGGGCCATTCATTCCCTCCTAGCCATCGATTTATGATCTAATGCGGATTGTGGGTCTTCATTTTCTTGTGCAAAAACCATTTACCACCGTTGATTTTCTCAACCACGGATTCTGCAATTTCTCTCGACTGATCTGGGCCATCCAATTCTTCACTTCATTCTAGTGTTTTGGGATGTTATTTTCCACACATATCTATTTTTTGGGTCTTATTATAGACCATTAATCTATGTTTCTCAAATGATCTAGGTCATCCAAATAAAATCCATGCTTTATAATGCTATCTTCCACTGCTTACTTTGTGGATCTTCCCCTTGTCGTTGACCCTATCATCGATCTACCATCTGATCTTTGGAATTTATTTGTAAACCATATTGTCTTTGGTTATTACCTTGTTATTACTGAACTTCTTTGACATCAATGAAAACTATTTTCAATAGGGAAATCAAATATGCACATAATTTAGCCGTGGAAAGTAGGAAGTGCAAGGTAACAAAATCCCATGTCAACAGAGTTAATAGTAATCTTGAAATGAAACCAATAGGATGGATAAGAAATATGATATTCTTGAAGAATATGAAATCCCATCCAAATGGAAGTTGCCTATAGTAATAGATACAAACCATAGGTTGTGACCTCTCGAAACATCAGTCCCACATTGTTATTAACAACAACCCAACTCCAAAGGGAATCCCTAAACATCATGCAACAACAACATACTTGATATAAGGCCAAGAAATAGTAGTGAGTCTAGAGAGACATCCAAACATGCTAATCTAAATTTGGTTTGTGAGCATTGAACATGGACCCTAAGGAAGAGAAAAATGTGTCTAAAATCTCAAATTTCACATAAACCTAGCGTTTTCCACTTTAACCAAAGGAAGAGTGTCAGGTTGAAAGCGGTTGTAAACCATCTCATCATGAATAATATCCCACATTTATGGTCTGTAAAACTCAAAAGGATATAATCCTTTCACATATACCTAGTTATTTAGCATTCCTCTATTAAGACAATGTAGTGAAAAAAATATTCCTTGGATAATTCCCTATCTAAACTCTCCCTATCACCATAATAAACCTTTTAGGAGACAATGCCATTATGTCATTAACCATGTAATGGAACATGTTTATGTTTAGAAGCAAGTGGCCAACCTATTACACCATTATTACAAAATATATATGTTCACACTACGAATGTTTCGAATATTACGCTATAAACATGAATTTATAAAACAAGATTCAAAATCGTACTTCTCCGATCAATTTAAGATATAATAAAATCACACATAATTTTCATCTCTTTGGCAATTGTTCCTTGAGGTGATTCATCAAATGACATGAACATTAACAAAATGATAAAATAATGTGTAGGATATACATAATGTGCACGATATAATCATAACCATTATTTTGAATCAACCTTATACTTGAATACTTTAGGTTTGATGTGTATCCCATATATTCGTTAGATGAAATACATCATGCCAAACACCAACTTTATTTATGTAGACCACATAGGTGCATCACTTAGGTGTGTCAACTTCATGCATCCTTTAAATGTTTGTTAGGTTCTTATGTGGGTAAGGTGCTTTTGTATTCTAGTTGGGTCAGTTGCTTAGCTGTGTTGGGTACTTATGTGTGTTATGTATGTTGCATCTCTTTGAATATAATTTAACATTGTATAAAACAATTAAAATTTACATTTTGTTGTCACTATGTAATATTGTAATTGTGCATTGTTCTCAAATTTATAACTAATATCTCCATGCAATCGTAAAATCTATCAAAAACTGGGAACATTACACATAGAAACAGTCTTGGCCACACATGTATGATCACACTTAAAATACTGAACCATGAAGATATCAAGAGCCTTTATATGAAATATTTGTATATCATGAAGGTTATAATACAGAAATAGAAGGCCCTTATATGGCTTGTCAATTTACATGTATCAAAAATAGCATTAATGTACATGCAAAAAAAAGTACATATGTCCTAGATTGTGCCCCTATACTCTAACTTCCTCTTGTACAAAAAATATATATGTGTCCTAGACTAACACATCAAAACTCTAACTTTCTATTGTTTTTTCTCGACTCTGATGCTTGTTGCCTCTAACAACGACCATTGTGCATCTCTGGTGACTGCAAATGAATGACATTATTTTTTGATCAGGTAATTGAACTAGTACTGTCCAACAATAACAAAGTTTGAAAATTTATAATACGAATCAATTGTACATAAAAAAAACACTCTGCGCCCATCTGGGGTATAAATGCCTCCAATGTCCTTTTTTTTGCAGAGACTCTCTCTGCAATGGTTATCTACGAATAAAAAAAAAGCTATGTCAATTATCTCAACAATTATCAACATGTACATGAATGATAACGTACTAACCAATTATGTAAATAATGAACATATCACCAAAAAAATGTGTTCCTCGGAATGAGACTGGGTTTCTTTAGTAGTAAGAGGACCCGTAGGTTCAACATAAACCCTGCTCGCATGCACTAATGGACCAGGGTGTGGCTACATTCAGTAAATGATAAAATAGTTAGACATCATGCATGTCCATAGAAAATACAAATGAACTGTACAATTAAAAATATTCAAGTAGATGTACCTTTGTGTGAGTTATCCCTATTGTAGATGCAACATTGACTATAGCATCAACAACCCTGCTAGGGTCTGGCACGGATGACTCTACATGTTGATGTTGTAAACACGTGAAATAAACATTAAGAAAAACTAGTTGTGCAGTGAATTCAAAGCTAACCAACAACTTCCATTAGAAGTGTGTACATTATTGTGCAATGGTTAGGTTCATTGCCATGGACACCCACTCTTTTTAAGGAAGAGGGTCCTCTAGTGTAGACAACATGCTTATCTATGTTTGGACTATGGTGAGATCCAAACCAAAGAGGTGGTACATTGATTTGCGATGATATGTGCAGTCATAAATTGTTACCATAGTTAGACATGGAATTCAATGGATGGAATAATTTGTACTGAAAAACTAACATGTTGTAATATAATTACGTCTTCCTTGGACATATCTCCCCCATGGGAGGGACTGTTGCCAGCAATTTCTTTCCCTTCTATAGATCCAGATAGAATCTACAAGTTTAAAAATTATAAATATTAGAAATATATAAAGGAGTGTACAATAATCAATTTAAATAATTTGAACAAGATTTAGTCATTAACCATGTACTTACATTCCTGAGATAATCATAAATCCACCCAGGCGTAATTCTTTGAGATCAATGTCTCCAGCATCCGGTTCAAAATGGGGTTCCTGCAACTTCAAAAATTGTAAATATTAGAGCATTTAACAAATTAATCAAGACTAACACATGTATTAAGAAAATGGTATGTATTATTAACAATATGACACATGTTGAAATATTACCTCAGTGTTGGTTGTTTGAGCATTGGATACAACCACAATGGGTGCAATACCACCCCCGTTAGAGGAATCAAGCTCCTGCAATAGGAAAAATTCCATATATTAATAATCTTTTAATATGTGCACAATATCGAAAAATTAAAAATTGAACAACAATAGAGTGTTAACAATGTCCTTACCCGACCACCAGTCATCGTAGAGGTACCATGTGTTGGTCCACGACCATAACAGGATTGACCACATGTTTTTCACATGTGTGGCTCGCTCTAGGAAAAATGGGATGTTGATTTATTCCCACCAATAGATGGTCCTCTACAATGAGAAGTTGGTGGTTGTACCCCACCAAAGGAAGAGGGCCCTTCATGGTCAATAGTTGTGGTGTGTCAGGAAATTATCTCAGCTAGCGTAAGAAATGTCTCATGTGTCTGGGTAATCATATCATGTGCATGAGGGATGTCTGGCCTTGGTAGTTGGGCATGGGGTGGAGGTATATGTTGATTGCAATCTCTATGCCTAGAATTGGCTTGGTTTTGGGGAATCCCCCTACCAGCTCCCTGGAACCCTAACATGTCAAAATAGTTGATATGTTTTCCCATGAAAAACTCTACAGAGAGTTTCTAGAGGAAGTACAACGATACTTTCCAGTTGTTGTGCGGGGGGGTATCGAAAACTATGTACCATCTATCCATCCAATGGTCTCTAATGGGTTGAAAGATGCACCACTCAATGGAAATATGTGGCATGCTTCTCTCCGGAATTTCATGCATCCCAATAACTCTAAATAATGGATATATGTGTTATTTTGTTTTAGCTTCTTGATCTGTTTATATCTCAAACATCGACATATTCTCATCTTTTGATTTCCCTAGAGGATGATATGCTATACAAAGCATCATTCGATATAGTGATCGTATCCACTATGGTCAGCAATGATGATGACAAGGAGTGACAAATTTCATCTCCACCCCTCCAGGAGCTAAAGTTCTATGGCTAGAGTTCTTGTTCTTAGTATAAAGTTCATGTTTAATACTATAAGTGGTTTCTCTTGATCATCGATCTTAGATCATATTCATCTTTCATGATTCTCTTTATGTAACTCCTGTGATTCGTCGACCGATTTGTAGAATCCTTTACTGATCGTCGATCTTGCAGATTGTGGATTCTAGGTTTTCCAATTTTGTTCAAACTACTTTTGCAATTTCCTTTCTGCAAAACTTCTTCTACAGTGTCGATCGCTTCTAGATTCTTTCTTAACCGTCGATCTTGCAGATTGCGGATTACGAATTGCAAGTTTTCCAAATTTCATAAAAAATGGGCTTCTGCAAATCTCTTTCTAAAACTTTTCTTCTATGGCGTCGATATCTTGACCATTGATCTTTCATATTGCGGATTTCATATTACAGAACCACACTTTCATTTTGGACTTTCGCAATTATCTTCCGCAACTTTGATTTTGCATTTTTCTGGACCGTTGATTTCTTTACGGTTTCCCTCCTAGCCGTCGATTTATGATCTAATGTGGATTGTGGGTCTTCATTTTCTTGTGCAAAAACCATTTACCACCATTGATTTTCTCAAGCACGGATTCTGCAATTTCTCTCGACTAATCTGGGCCATCCAATTCTTCACTTCATTCTAGTGTTTTGGGATGTTATTTTCCACACATATCTATTTTTTGGGTCTTATTATAGACCATTAATCTATGTTTCTCAAATGATCTAGGTCATCCAAATAAAATCCATGCTTTATAATGCTATCTTCCACTGCTTACTTTGTGGATCTTCCCCTTGTTGTTGACCCTATCATCGATCTACAATCCGATCTTTGGAATTTATTCGTAAACCATATTGTCTTTGGTTATTACCTTGTTATTACTAAACTTCTTTGACATAAATGAAAACTATTTTCAACAGGGAAATCAAATATGCACATGATTTAGCCGTGGAAAGAAGGAAGTGCAAGGTAACAAAATCCCATGTGAACAGAGTTAATAGTAATCTTGAAATGAAACCAATAGGATGGATAAGAAATATGATATTCTTGAACAATATGAAATCCCCTCCAAATGGAAGTTGCCTATAGTAATAGATACAAACCATAGGTTGTGACCTCTCGAAAAATCAGTCCCACAATGTTATTAACAACAACCCAACTCCAAAGGGAATCCCTAAACATCATGCAACAACAACATACTTGAAATAAGGCCACGAAATAGTAGTGAGTCTACAGAGACATCCAAACATGCTAATCTAAATTTGGTTTGTGAGCATTGAACATGGACCCTAAGGAAGAGAAAAATGTGTCTAAAATCTCAAATTTCACATAAACCTAGCGTTTTCCACTTTAACCAAAGGAAGAGTGTCAAGTTGAAAGTGGTTGTAAACCATCTCATCATGAATAGTATCCCACATTTATGGTCTGTAAAACTCAAAAGGATATAATCCTTTCACATATACCTAGTTATT
Organism: Pseudotsuga menziesii; assembly: GCA_001517045.1. Taxonomy (NCBI): domain Eukaryota; kingdom Viridiplantae; phylum Streptophyta; class Pinopsida; order Pinales; family Pinaceae; genus Pseudotsuga; species Pseudotsuga menziesii. The sequence continues at coordinate 346,934 of LPNX010705738.1, read as the reverse complement.
TAGCATTCCTCTATTAAGACAATGTAGCGAAAAAAATATTCCTTGGATAATTCCCTATCTAAACTCTCCCTATCCCCATAATAAACCTTTTAGGAGACAATGCCATTACGTCATTAACCATGTAATGGAACATGTTTATGTTTAGAAGCAAGTGGCCAACCTATTACACCATTATTACAAAATATATATGTTCACACTACAAATTTTTTGAATATTACGCCATAAACATAAATTTATAAAACAAGATTCAAAATCGTACTTCTCCGATCAATTTAAGATATAATAAAATCACACATAATTTTCATCTCTTTGGCAGTTGTTCCTTGAGGTGATTCATTAAATTCCATGAACATTAACAAAATGATAAAATAATGTGTAGGATATACATAATGTGCACGATATAATCATAACCATTATTTTGAATCAACCTTATACTTGAATACTTTAGGTTTGATGTGTATCCCATACATTCGTTAGATGAAATACATCATGCCAAACACCAACTTTATTTATGTAGACCACACAGGTGCATCACTTAGGTGTGTCAACTTCATGCATCCTTTAAATGTTTGTTAGGTTGTTATGTGGGTAAGGTGCTTTTGTATTCTAGTTGGGTCAGTTGCTTAACTGTGTTGGGTACTTATGTTTGATATGTATGTTGCATCTCTGTGAATATAATTTAACATTGTATAAAACAATTTAAATTTACATTTTGTTGTCACTATGTAATATTGTAATTGTGCATTGTTCTCAAATTTATAACTAATATCTCCATGCAATCGTAAAATCTATCAAAAACTGGGAACATTACACATAGAAACAGTCTTGGCCACACATGTATGATCACACTTAAAATACTGAACCATGAAGATATCAAGAGCCTTTATATGAAATATTTGTATATCATGAAGGTTATGATACAGAAATAGAAGGCCCTTATATGGCTTGTCAATTTACATGTATCAAAAATAGCATTAATGCACATGCAAAAAAAAAGTACATATGTCCTAGATTGTGCCCCTATACTCTAACTTCCTCTTGTACAAAAAATATATGTGTCCTAGACTAACACATCAAAACTCTAACTTTCTATTTTTTTTCTCGACTCTGAAGCTTGTTGCCTCTAACAACGACCACTGTGCATCTCTGGTGACTGCAAATGAATGACATTATTTCTTGATCAGGTAATTGAACTAGTACTGTCCAGCAATAACAAAGTTTGAAAATTTATAATATGACTCAATTGTACATAAAAAAAACACTCTACGCCCATCTGGGGTATAAATGCCTCCAATGTCCTCCTTTTTGCAGAGATTCTCTCTGCAATGGTTGTCTACGAATAAAAAAATATATATGTCAATTATCTCAACAATTATCAACATGTACATGAATGATAAAGTACTAACCAATTATGTAAATAATGAACATATCACCAAAAAAATGTGTTCCTCAGAATGAGACTGGGTTTCTTCAGTAGTAAGAGGACCCGTAGGTTCAACATAAACCCTGGTCACGTGCGCTAATGGACCAGGGTGTGGCTACATTCAGTAAATGATAAAATAGTTAGACATCATGCATGTCCATAGAAAATACAAATGAACTGTACAATTAAAAATATTCAAGTAGATGTACCTTTGTGTGACTTATCCCTATTGTAGATGCAACATTGATTGTAGCATCAACAACCCCTCTAGGGTCTGGCACGGATGACTCTACATGCTGATGTTGTAAACACATGAAATAAACATTAAGAAAAACTAGTTGTGAAGTGAATTCAAAGCTAACCAACAACTTCCATTAGAAGTGTGTACATTATTGTGCAATGAGTAGGTGCATTGTCATGGACACCCACTCTTTTTAAGGAAGAGGGTCTTTTAGTGTAGACAACATGCTTATCTATGTTTGGACTATGGTGAGATCCAAACCAAAGAGGTGGTACATTGATTTGTGATGATGTGTGCAGTCATAAATTGTTACCATAGTTAGACATGGAATTCAATGGATGGAATAATTTGTACTGAAAAACTAACATGTTGTAATATAATTACGTCTTCCTTGGACATATCTCCCCCATGGGAGGGACTATTTCCAGCAATTTCTTTCCCTTCTATAGATCCAGATAGAATCTACAAGTTTAAAAATTATAAATATTAGAAATATATAAAGAAGTGTACAATAATCAATTTAAATAATTTGAACAAGATTCAGTCATTAACCATGTACTTACATTCCTGAGATAATCATAAATCCACCCAGGCGTAATTCTCTGAGATCAATGTCTCCAGCATCCGGTTCAAAATGGGGTTCCTGCAACTTCAAAAATTGTAAATATTAGACCATTTAACAACTTAATCAAGACTAACACATGTATTAACAAAATGGTATGTATTGTTAACAAAATGGCACATGTTGAAATATTACCTCAGTGTTGGTTGCTTGAGCATTGGATACAACCACAATGGGTACAATACCACCCCCGTTAGAGGAATCAATCTCTTGCAATAGGAAAAATTCCATATATTAAGAATCTTTTAATATGTGCACAATATGGAAAAATTAAAAATTGAACAATGTCCTTACCCGACCACCAGTCATCATAGAGGTACCATGTGTTTGTCCACAACCATAACAGGATTGACCACACGTTTTTCACATGTGTGGCTCGCTCTAGGGAAAATGGGATGTCGATTTATTCCCACCAATAGATGGTCCTCTACAATGAGAAGTTGGTGGTTGTACCCCACCAAAGGAAGAGGGCCCTTCATGGTCAATAGTTGTGGTGTGTCAGGAAATCATCTCAGCTAGCGTAAGAAATGTCTCATGTGTCTGGGTAATCATATCATGTGCATGAGGGATGTCTGGCCTTGGTAGTTGGGAATGGGGTGGAGGTATATGTTGATTGGAAACTCTATGCCTAGAATTGGCTTGGTTTTGGGGAATCCCCCTACCAGCTCCCTAGAACCCCAACATGTAAAAATAGTTGACATGTTTTCCCATCACAAACTCTACAGACAGTTTCTGGAGGAAGTACAACGGTACTTTCCAGTTGTTGTGCAGGGGGGTATCGAAAACTATGTACCATCTATCCATCCAATGGTCTCTAAGAGGTTTACAGATGAACCACTCAATCAAAATATGTGGCATGCTTCTCTCCGGAATTTCATGCATCCCAATAACTCTAAATAATGGATATATGTGTTATTTTGTTTTAGCTTCTTGATCTCCTTATATCTCAAACATCGACATATTCTCATCTTTTGATTTCCCTATAGGATGATATGCTATACAAAGCATCATTCGATATAGTGATCGTATCCACTATGGTCAGCAATGATGATGACAAGGAGTAACAAATTTCATCTCCACCCCTCCAGGAGCTAGAGTTCTATGGCTAGAGTTCTTGTTGTTAGTATAAAGTTCATGTTTAATACTATAAGTAGTTTCTCTTGATCATCGATCTTAGATCATATTCGTCTTTCATGATTCTCTTTATGTAACTCCTGTGATTCGTTGACTGATTTGTAGAATCCTTTACTGATCGTCGATCTTGCAGATTGTGGATTCTGGATTTTCCAATTTTGTTCAAACTACTTTTGCAATTTCCTCTCTGCAAAACTTCTTCTACACTGTCGATCTCTTCTAGATTCTTTCTTAACCGTCGATCTTGCAGATTGCGGATTACGAATTGCAAGTTTTCCAAATTTCATAAAAAATGGGCTTCCGCAAATCTCTTTCTAAAACTTTTCTTCTATGGCGTCGATATCTTGACCATTGATCTTTCATATTGCGAATTGCATATTGCAGAACCACACTTTCATTTTGGACTTTCGCAATTATCTTCCGCAACTTTGTTTTTGCATTTTTCTGGACCGTTTATTTATTTACGGTTTCCCTCCTGGCCGTCGATTTATGATCTAATGCGGATTGTGGGTCTTCATTTTCTTGTTCAAAAACCATTTACCACCATTGATTTTCTCAAGCATGGATTCTGCAATTTCTCTCGACTAATCTGGGCCATCCAATTCTTCACTTCATTCTAGTGTTTTGGGATGTTATTTTCCACACATATCTATTTTTTGGGTCTTATTATAGACCATTAATCTATGTTTCTCAAATGATATAGGTAATCCAAATAAAATCCATGCTTTATAATGCTATCTTCCACTACTTACTTTGTGGATATTCCCCTTGTCGTTGACCCTATCATCGATCTACAATTCGATCTTTGGAATTTATTCATAAACCATATTGTCTTTGGTTATTACCTTGTTATTATTGAACTTCTTTGACATCAATGAAAACTATTTTCAACAGGGAAATCAAATATGCACATTATTTAGCCGTGGAAAGAAGGAAGTGCAAGGTAACAAATTCCCATGTGAACAGAGTTAAGAAATAAGATATAAGAAATATGATATTCTTGAAGAATATGAAATCCCCTCCAAATGGAAGTTCCCTATAGTAATAGATACAAACCATAGGTTGTGACCTCTCAAAACATCAGTCCCACATTGTTATTAACAACAACCCAACTCCAAAGGGAATCCCTAAACATCATGCAACAACAACATACTTGATATAAGGCCAAGAAATAGTAGTGAGTCTAGAGAGACATCCAAACATGCTAATCTAAATTTGGTTTGTGAGCATTGAACATGGATCCTAAGGAAGAGAAAAATGTGTCTAAAATCTCAAATTTCACATAAACCTAGTGTTTTCCACTTTAACCAAGGGAAGAGTGTCAGGTTGAAAGCGGTTGTAAACCATCTCATCATGAACAGTATCCCACATTTATGGTCTGTAAAACTCAAAAGGATATAATCCTTTCACATATACCTAGTTATTTAGCATTCCTATATTAAGACAATGTAGTGAAAAAAATATTCCTTGGATAATTCCCTATCTAAACTCTCCCTATCACCATAATAAACCTTTTAGGAGACAATGCCATTACGTCATTAACCATGTAATGGAACATGTTTATGTTTAGAAGCAAGTGGCCAACCTATTACACCATTATTACAAAATATATATGTTCACACTATGAATGTTTTGAATATTACTCCATAAACATAAATTTATAAAACAAGATTCAAAATCGTACTAGGGTCTAGCACGGATGACTCTACATGCTGATCTTGTAAACACGTGAAATAAACATTAAGAAAAACTAGTTGTGAAGTGAATTCGAAGCTAACCAACAACTTCCATTAGAAGTGTGTACATTATTGTGAATTGAGTAGGTTCATTGTCATGGACACCCACTCTTTTTAAGGAAGAGGGTCGTCTAGTGTAGACAACATGCTTATCTATGTTTGGACTATGGTGAGATCCAAACCAAAGAGGTGGTACATTGATTTGCGATGATGTGTGCAGTCATAAATTGTTACCATAGTTAGACATGGAATTCAATGGATGGAATCATTTGTATTGAAAAACTAACATGTTGTAATATAATTACATCTTCCTTGGACATATCTCCCCCATGGGAGGGACTGTTGCCAGCAATTTCTTGCCCTTCTATAGATCCAGATAGAATCTACAAGTTTAAAAATTAGAAATATTATAAATATATAAAGGAGTGTACAATAATCAATTTAAATCATTTGAACAAGATTCAGTCATTAACCATGTACTTACATTCCTGAGATAATCATAAATCCACCCAGGCGTAATTCTCTGAGATCAATGTCTCCAGCATCCGGTTCAAAATGGGGTTCCTGCAACTTCAAAAATTGTAAATATTAGACCATTTAACAAATTAATCAAGACTAACACATGTATTAAGAAAGTGGTATGTATTATTAACAAAATGACACATGTTGAAATATTACCTCAGTGTTGGTTGTTTGAGCATTGGATACAACCACAATGGGTGCAATACCACCCCCGTTAGAGGAATCAAGCTCATGCAATAGGAAAAATTCCATATATTAAGAATCTTTTAATATGTGCACAATATGGAAAAATTAAAAATTGAACAACAATAGAGTTTTAACAATGTCCTTACCCGACCACCAGTCATCGTAGAGGTACCATGTGTTGGTCCACGACCATAACAGGATTTCCCACACGTTTTTCACATGTGTGGCTCGCTCTAGGGAAAATGGGATGTCGATTTATTCCCACCAATAGATGGTCCTCTACAATGAGAAGTTGGTGGTTATACCCCACCAAAGGAAGAGGGCCCTTCATGGTCAATAGTTGTGGTGTGTTGGGAAATCATCTCTGCTAGCGTAAGAAATGTGTCATGTGTCTGGGTAATCATATCATGTGCATGAGGGATGCCTGGCCTTGGTAGTTGGGCATGTGGTGGAGGTATATGTTGATTGGAATCTCTATGCCTAGAATTGGCTTGGTTTTGGGGAATCCCCCTACCAGCTCCCTGGAACCCCAACATGTCAAAATAGTTGACATGTTTTCCCATCACAAACTCTACAGATAGTTTCTGGAGGAAGTACAACGATACTTTCCAGTTGTTGTGCGGCGGGGTATCGAAAACTATGTACCATCTATCCATCCAATGGTCTCTAATGGGTTGACAGATGCACCACTCAATCGAAATATGTGGCATGCTTCTCTCCAGAATTTCATGCATCCCAATAAATCTAAATAATGTATATATGTGTTATTTTGTTTTTGCTTCTTGATCTCGTTATATCTCAAACATCGACATATTCTCATCTTTTTATTTCCCTATAGGATGATATGCTATACAAAGCATCATTCGATATAGTGATCATATCCACTATGGTCAACAATGATGATGACAAGGAGTAACAAATTTCATCTCCACCCCTCCAGGTAGAACCAATCTCTCTCAGATGATCAATAACTCTCCATATCTCTACATTATGGTCCATTGTAATGTAATGTCCCCGACCCTCTGACTGGGAAAGAGGACGCTAATATACATCAAATCATTTGGGGATCTAGCCCCATGAACATGAACACACATAAATATACTGATGAAGCATGATACTTAAAACATAAAACATATTACGAATCATAGTCATTCATATACAAAACGGAATCAAAACATATCAATCAACATTCATGCATATACAGATCATCATTTAACATGTATAACATCATTTATCAATGGTAATTATAATTGTAGATACAATTTAGACAAGAGAACTTATCTTATAAAGAGCTTGTTCTGCAACCAGCTACGTCGCCGCAATTTTCCACGCAACCATAGGCCCGCATGCTCTTTAATCTCTCAGCAACGCTGCCACCCCCAATCCAGGCATGATTCCCTAAGGAATAAGGAACTAACCGGCTTACACATAGCCAAGGATAAAAACACCACCAGGGTACACAGTTCAGCCAAGCCAACATAGCTGGGTTTATCAGGCCATCTAGGAGCTAGGAAAGGGCTAATGCTAAGCTGGTGCACCGACACCAGAGCCAGAATGGCCTCTAGAACATCTAGACACACCCAACACAAGGAAATAAGTCCTTTCTCTGCAACAAAGTCCCTCAGACCCTGATTTCCCTTCTAGTGCTATTCAGGGGTTGTGGAGAAGAAGACCAACTCAACGGCTGTGTCTGTGTGGTTCTCAACCCACCAGGTTTATCAAGCACCTCAGGCCCTCATTCACCACTCCAATGCATTTCGAGGACAAAACCATTGCATGCAATTAGCCAAACAACTATTCAAACTTTTATAGGGGAAAACACAGTCCAACGATTGTGGCCATTAATAGCCCACGAGCAACTCTGATCCCACAGCACACAATCTTCACTACAATCGCTGAAGGAAAATACACAGACCAGAAAATGGAAAGAGAATTGATTCTCAATCTGTGCGTGAGGGGAGCAAGACATAGCTAGAACAAATAGATGGAAATTCAATCACGACCACGATTCCACGATGGAATAACATCCAATGAACCACATAGGAAAACCACGACAATCTACAGCAATTTCCACATTGTACAGGAAAAACACAGTCGGCAATGCGTGGAGGAAGCTGCAACCGGTGATCGATGAGGAAAATCACAACAGTCTAACAATGGTGGGAAAATACCAACGCTCTGCATGAACAAGGGAAGAATGTTTCTTCGATTAGCAAGGTAGTGTGAGAGGAATGGCGACCCCCACATCATGGATTGTCGATCCTTTTAACTCAGCCCGTGTAAAGGTGGATGGACAGCCACCACTTGGATAGTGGACAGACCATCCGCAATTCGGAAGGTGCGTCATGTAAAGAGTGCAGGCGCGTGGGGAGAATGGAAATCCTGGCGTAGTTGTCTTGCTGTCAGCAAATATATGCCCCACTAACAACATAACAATGAAGGGTGGTGGTTGGATGAGACAAGGGAGGATGAGTGAAGAGACTAGTGACACATGGCCTTCCCCCCCTATGGATCAGGATTTAACTTTCCCCCTCCTTAACCTTAGGAAATCATGCCCCTTCTTAATTTAGTTGCAGTGAACATAGCTAGTTGGGTTCAATTAATTAAGATTCATATTTACATGATGCCACAATTTAATATGTATGTCGCATGTCCCAATATACCATCAGTAACATTTCCAATCATTGAAACATAACAAAACCAAATCGATGGTGGGGCTTCTGCCTTCATCTCCACACCACGATTCATTACAATATATACATCACATACATTAATGAAAATGTGGTCAAAACTGGGGTGTTACATTCCCCTCCCCCTTCAATAGCACTGTCCTTAGTGCTTTGCAAAATTGAACAAAATGGTACACTGGTACCACCTCAGTGTTCTGCAGAATTGAACAAAAATGGATGTGCCAATTGCATGGCATCCTCCAGCTCCCATGTAGCCTCTTCAGGTCCATAATGCTCCCATTTCACCTTTTCCTTCCCTATGGCCCGGTTTCAGAGCATTGTGACCTTCCTATCAAGGATGTGCATTGGCTCGATTTGGAACTCTCCATCAGGTTCCACTTGAATCACATCCTAATTTATCACATGGTTAGGATCATGTACATATTTCTTAAACAAATAAACATGAAAAACATTATGAGCTCTAGTACTAGCAGGCAATGCAAGTCTATATGCAACAGGCCCTATTCTTTTAAGCACTTCAAACGGCCCATAATATCTAGGTGACAGCTTGGCACAACTTCGAAGCTTCAAGGAACTTTTCTTTTCTTTCACTCTGAAGTAGACAGATTCCCAACACTGAACTCTTTTTTCATCCTATTCTTGTCTGTATATCTTTTCTGTCTGTTCTGTGCTACTTTTAGATTCTACCTCATCTTTACAACCTCTTTCTCCATTTCCTTGAGCAATTCTGGTCCAAGCACTGCTCTGTTCACTGGGTTATCCCAAGTCACTGGTGTCCTACACCGTCTTCCATACAAAGCTTCATATAGACTCATCCACAAGGATGCCTGCTATCCATTGTTGTAAGCAAACTCTACCAAGTGTAAGTAATCTTCCCACTTGGTTGGTTTATCCATCACATACATGCGAAGTATATCTTCAAGCACCTGAATAACTCTTTCTATTTGCCCATCTGTCTGAGGATGGTAGGCAATGCTGAAGTTTAGCTTTGTACCCAAATCTTGAAAAAACCCCTACCAAAAAATTGGAAGTGAACTTGACATCTTTGTCATAAATTATTGCCTTGGGAAATCCGTGCAATTTGAAAATATCCTTCATTAAAATCCTTGCAATGTCATCAGTCTTGTGCGTAGACCGCATTGGTATAAAATGTTTTGCTTTGGTCAACTTGTCTACCACAACCATGATGGAATCATGTTGTCTCCAAGTTCTCGGAAATCCTGTGATAAAATCCATGGAAATAAATTCCCATTTCCATTCCGGAACTAACAAAGGCTGCAACAAACTTGCTGGATGTTGATGCTCAACCTTTACCTATTGACATTTCATGCACCTTTAAATGTATTCATCCATGTCCTTTTTCATTCCTCGCCAAAAGTACTATTTTCTAGCTATAGCAATTGTCCTCTGATATCCTGGGTGACCAGAATATGGAGCTTGATGAATTTCATCCATAAAAAATCTCCTCAAATCTGCTACATTCAAAATATGAATTCTGCCTTTATAAGTGAGAAGTCCATCTTCGTCCAATTTATATCCCTCATACCTCTTCTCAAGACTTTGCTACTGCAATTTGTCTTTTACCTGTTCGTACAATTCATCTCCGGCGACATGATTAACAATCTGTTGCCTCAAATCTGATTGGCAAATACTGAGAGATGCCACATGCATTTCCTGTACCTTCCGGCTAAGTGCATCAGCTACCTTGTTTTCTTTTCCTTTTATGTGCTTGATTTTGAAATCAAACTCACATAAAAATTCCAGCCATCTCACTTGCCTAGCATTCAAAGTAGGCTGATCAAACAAATACTTTAGACCACAATGGTTTGTTCTGAGTTCAAATCTTCTACCCATCAAGTAATGTCTCCACATCTTGAGAGCATGTAGTATGGCTGCAAGCTCGAGATCATGAGTGGCATAGTTCTTCTCATGCTCCTTCAATTTTCTTGATTCATAACATATCACGTGGTTGTCCTACACAAGGACTCCTATAATCCCTTGTCTGCATGCATCGGTACATACCACAAAATCTTTCTCAGGATCTGCAACCTTCAACACTGGTGCGCTGGTGAGAAGATTCTTCAATCGCTGGAAGCTTTCTTCACACTTAGAAGTCCATTCGAACTTCATCCCCTTCTTTTGCAAAGAAGTGATGGCATATGCAACCTTAGATAATCCTTCAATGAATCTCCTGTAGTATCCTGCAAGTCCCATAAAATATATTACATCCGTCACATTTCTGGGAGTAGGCCAATTCATAATGGATTCAATCTTTTCAGGGTCTACTGATATACCCTCTTCTGAGATAATGTGACCCAAATACTGAATTCTATCCCTATAGAAGTCACACTTGCTTAGTTTTGCATACAGCTGATGTTCCCTAAGCACTTGTAATTTCAATCTCAAATGCTCTTCATGCTCTTCCTCATTCTTATAATAAACAAGAATGTCATCACGAAAAACAAGAACAAACTTGTCCAAATACTTACTAAAGACACTATTCATAAGGCACATAAATGTAGCTGGTGCATTTGTGAGAGCAAACGGTACCACTACAAGCTCATAATGTCCATACCTTGTCCTGAAGGCTGTCTTATGAATGTCTTCATCGTTGATTCTCACCTGATGGTAACCAGACCTCAAATCAATCTTGGAAAATACCTTTGCTCCTCTCATTTGATCAAAGAGATCATCAATCCTGGGAAAAGGATATTTATTCTTCACAATAACCTTGTTCAATTGTTTGTAATCAATACATAACTTGAGTGTACCATCTTTCTTCTTTACAAACAGAATCAGTGCTCCCCAAGGAGACACACTTGGTCGAATATACTTCTTTTCCAACAACTCTTGTAGTTGCATCTTCAACTCTAGCATCTTCGGTGTACTCATCCTGTAGGGTGTCTTGGACACTGGTGCTGCTACTGGCACAAGTTCAATAGTGAAATCGATGTCCATCTATGGAGGAAGCCCTGGAATCTCATAAGGAAACACATCCTTGAATTCATGTAACACCTGATAGTCCTCCAACCTAGGAGTCTCATCTCCTATTGGTTCCAGAATATGAGATGCATACAACTGGAAACCTTTCCTACATAACTTCTTCAACTGCATTGCTAAAATCTTCCTTACTGAAATTACCTTCGGAATACCTTTCACAACTAGCAGGTTTCCTTCTTCATCCATGCATTCAAAAGTTTTGTTATAACAGTCAAGCTTCACTCTATGAGATTCTAACCAATCCATTCCAATGAGAACATCATAGGAACCAAGCCGTAGAACATTCAGATCTACACAAGTGATCAATCCATTCATAAACAATGGGCATTTCTCTACTAGTTCACTGACCTTTCTCTTAGTCCTAGTGGCTAGCTGAACTAACCAAGATTTTCTATGCTTTACCTTCTTAAAAGCACAAATCTCCACTAATCTAGGAGTAATGTAACTATGAGTAGAACCAACGTCAATCAAAATAGAAACAGATTGTTCAACAATCTTACTTGCAACTTCAACCACAGTTGACTGATGATTTGCCTGGTGATCCTCTAGTGCTACATAAATTCTGGGGAATGCCCTTGCTACTTGACCCACTGTTTTTGGTTCTTGAATGTTATAATCTGGCCTTGCACTTTCATTCTCAAGTGGACAATATCTACGCAAGTGGGGTCCTTCACATTTCCAACATTTGAGTGTTGTGGATTCTTAGGCTTTTCTCCTGACACTCCAACTGGCTTACTCGCAGCTTGGGATGGCTGCTTTTGCTGATTCCTAAATCTAGAAGGTTTGAACCCTTTCTTTCTTTGGTCAAACTTCTCATTCTTCTTGTCCTTCCATGCCTTATGGTAATCATTTTTACCTTTTATTTGCTCATAACAATACTTAGCCTTCCTTATTGCTTCTTCGAGAGTTCTCGGCTTGTAGAACTCAATTCTATCTATGTAAGCTTGCAGCAATCCACTCAGAAACCACTGGATCTTCACTTTTTCATCTCTGATGTACTGGACATACCTCAACAATTCCAAAAACTTATTTGCATATTCATCCATGGTCTGGTGTCCCAATCTCAGCTCATGGAACTCCTTGATCTTGTCATCATAATACCTGTCAAAAAGGTATTTCTACCTAAAATACTTCTTGAACTGTTTCCATTTCAATTTACTTTCACTAATCCTCTTTACTTGCTTGAAGTGTTCCCACCAAATGGATGCTCTTCCATTCATATTGAATATGGCAACTCTGGCCTTCATGTTTCCTGAATAATCCTGCACTTGAAAGTACTTCTTTATCCCAATAAGCCAAGCTTCAGCCTCTTGTCCAGTCTTTATCTCACCATCAAAGGTAGGAGGTTTAGCTTTCTTAAATTCATCCCGAGAGTGATCCCTATGGTATCTTCTTCTTCTCTTATGAGAAGATGAACTGGTATCCCCGCTGGATACTTCAGAATCAGATGATCCACTAGAAGTCCTTCTCCTTCTCCTAGTGCTACTCTTGCTGCCTTTTGGACTTGTTATATCTCATCCAGAGCCTATCTTTTTATGCAAGTCTTTCAAACTCTGCAATATTGCAGCATTCAACTAATGTTGCTCTTCCTGGGCTTTAACCAAGCTTCTCATGGTTGCTGCAACATCTGATGGTGTCTCTTGGAATCTCCTTCCATTAGACTATATGTCATCATTCCCATTACGGACATTTTCTCCCATGGCATCTCCTGCACGCTCGTATGAATCCTGAGCATCATACCCATCCTGGGTTCCCATGACTGAACCCCCTCTTATTTTACCACACTGTTCTTTCTGGAGTACTGCTCTTAGAAGTTGTATGTAATTCTACAATGTGTTAGTAGCAAACTATTAGATGCATAAAATTAATATAAATCAAAACTACTTACCTTTTTCTTTTGGAAATTTCATAGAACAACAATTATGTTAAAACATAGAATTTTCTCTATTTCTTTTCAACCCTGTGACCACAGACAATTTACTGAAATCTGTTGAAAACCAACTGAAAGACAGTCGAAAACTGCATGAAAAATCACTGAGAAATTCCTTCGAAAAACTCAAATTTCCTTAGGCCCTAATCGGACCTCATCCCAACTATTCTTCCAATGTTGTGGTACTCAAAATGCCTATTACATTAGCGTACTGTTCATTTATTCCACTCTGGAATTTCGGTGGGTAAAACGACTAAAATCCTTATCTGTATTGACGAGCAAATCAATTGTGCATCGGTTGCATAGTCATCTGAGCATCCTCAATGGTGGAAAGTGTTCTTACTTCAGTTTCCGCGGGAAACCGACTAAAATTTCGATTTTTTGTGCTTTTTGACTTCTCATGTCCAGTCTCATTTCGGCTAATATTCCAACATTTTGGCGGCCAAGCCACTAACCCTATGAATCTGTAACGGTGATGCCGAGGTCTACCCATCGACAGTTTCTTCAGCTAAGGTTCTCCGCGGTATTGGAGGTTGGACGTGTTGTTCATCGGGTGTGCAGTCCTTTGGGCAGTCGCAATGGCGGGTTTACAATCTTCCTTTTCCTTCCAATCGGTCTATTATCCCATGCCTTTATAGGGGACCTGTTGGTCTATTATCATCCGCAATACCGGGTCCGCAATCACTTATCATTCCGAAGACTAACCATGTTGTGTCAGCGGTGGGGTGTCCTATGCATCGGGCGGTTAGTCCCTTCAGCTTCCACAATGGCCTACCACAATCAAACTTCATATTCCTTTGTCTTTAGAAGCACATGACTTTGTCAGCGGTTGAAGCGACTAATCCTTTATGACATCGGCACCCGGATGCTCATCGACGGAATAGTCAACTAATCGGCCACAACGCCGGACGTTTGATTGAATAACTTTATCTGATGTAGCTCATTGGTGACCACATCATCTGATCATCGGTGATGTGATCAACTAACCATCACTGATGGCCGATGATTCCATTCCTTAGAAAAAAATTTGAAATTTTTTTTTCTCTCTTTTCGTCACTTGATCGGCTCAACTATCTTCTATTTATCAGCGAAATAGTTCCATCAACAGCCGCAATGGCGGCTCATCATCTTTAATATTTTTCTGATCAGTAGCCCAATATGCTAATGACTTCTAAACTGCAAACTGAGGCATAACCCAATTAGCATCAGCAGTCGAAACTATTCTCGTCGGAAGACTAGTGCTCTAGGTTTCCGCAACGGCGGACACATGAAACACTAGCTTCTTCCGATGGCCAACGATTTCGGGCCTTAGAAAAATTTTGATCCTTCATTATTGCATTGGCTGTTGGAACGTCTTCCTCTGTAGTTTCGGCAGTCGCAGGCTCTATCCATCGGAAGGATAGTCCTCTATCTTTCTGCAATGGCAACGTCCCAATCTACTAAATATCAGCGATCCATCTTTCTAAGTTTTTCGATGGGCCAATAATCCTGGTACTTAGAAAATTTTTGGAAATTTCTACGCCATCGATAGTCGGATCAACTATCTGTCGAGTGGATAGTGTCTTAGACTACCACACCAGTGAGTGCGTCATCAATTAAATGTTGGCGATGCATCTATCTAATTGTTTTGATGGGCCAACAGCTCCAACACTTAGAAAATTTTGGGAATTTTCTTGTCTTCACCCAATTTCCTAGTTTCTTTAGGGAAGTAGGGAACTTACCTCTTTTAACTGTTCTCATGGCCCTCTAAGGCCCAATGCTACAACATAAACTCTGTCATTGCATCTTCACGACCCATTCAGGACCATGCTGCAACTAGAGCTTTGATACCACACTGTAAAGTCCCCGACCCTCCGACTGGTGAAGAGGACGCTACGATACGTCAAATCATCTAGGGATCTAGCCCCATGAACATGAACATATATAAATATACTGCTAAAGCATGATACTTAAAACATAAAACATATTACAAATCATAGTCATTCATATACACAATGGAAGAAAAACATATCAATCAACATTCGTGCATATATGGATCAACATTTAACATGTATAACATCATTCATCAATGGTAATTATAATTGCAAATACAAGTTAGGCAAGAATACTTATCTTATAAAGAGCTTGTTCCACAACATGCTACGTTGGTGCAACGTTCCACCCAACCATAGGCCCGCGTGCTCTTTAATCTCTCAGCAATGCTGCCACCCCCAAGCCAGGCATGATTCCCCAAGGAATAAGGAACTAACATGCTTACACATAGCCAAGGATAACAACACCACCAGGGTACACAGTTCATCCAAGCCAACACAGTTGGGTTTATCAGGCCATCTAGGAGCTGGGAAAGGGCTAATGCTAAGCTGGTACACTGACACTAGAACCAGACTGGCCTCTAGAACACCCACACACACCCAACACAAGGAAATCAATCCTTTCTCTACAATGCAATCCCTCAGACACTGATCTCCCTTCCAGTGCTATTCAGGGATTGTGGAGAAGAAGGGTAGCTCAACGGCTCTGCCTATGTGGTTCTCAACCCACAAGGTTTATCAAGCAACTCAGGCCCTCATTCACCACTCCAATGCAGTCTGAGGAAAAACCCACTGCATGCAAGCATCCAAATAGCTATTCAAACTTTTACCATGGAAAACACAGTCCAACAATCGTGGCCATTAACGGCCCATGAGAAACTCTGAGCCCACAGCAAACAATCTTCACTGCAATTGCTGAAGAAAAATACACAAACCAAAAAATGGAAAGAGAATTGATTCTCAATCTATGTGTGAAGAAAGCAAGACATAGCTAAAACACATAGCTGGAAATGCAATCACGACCACGATTCCACGATGGAATAATAGCCAATGAACCACAGAGGAAAACCACATCAATCTATAGCAATTTTCGCATTGTATAGGAAAAACACAATAGGCAATGCATGGAGGAAGCTGCAACCAGTGATCGGTGAGGAAAATCACAACAGTCTAACAATGGTGGGAATAGACCAACGCTCTGCGTGAATAGGGGAAGAATGTCTCTCCGATTAGCAAGGTGGTGTGAGAGGAATGGCGAACCCCACATCATGGATTGTCGATCCTTTTAACTCACCCCGTGTAAAGGTTGATGGACATCCACCACTCGAATAGTGGACAGACCATCCGTAATTCGGAAGGTGTGTCATGTAGAGAGTGCAGGCGCGTGGGGAGAATGGAAATATTGGCATAGTGGTCATGCTGTTAGCAAATAGATGCCCCACTAACAACAGAACAATGAAGGGTGTTGGTTGGATGAGACAAGGGAGGATGAGTGAAGAGAGTGGTAACACATGGATTTCCCCCCCCCATGGCTCAGGATTTAACTTTCCCCCTCCTTACCGTTAGGAAATCATGCCCCTTCTCAAGTTAGTTGCAGTGAACATAGCTGGCTGGGTTCAATTAATTAAGATGCATATTTACAAGATGCCATAATTTAATATGTATGCCGCATGTCTCGATATACCATCGGTAACAGTTCCAATCATTGAAACATAACACAACCGAATCGATGGTGGGGCTTTTGCCTTCAGCTCCACACCATGATTCATTACAATATATACATCACATACATTAATACAAATGGAGTCAAAACCGGGGTGTTACATGCAATATCTCGATCTTTGACTTAACACTAATGGGCATAAGTCCCATTGCATATAATGATACTTTGATGCTTATATTTTGTATATTGGGCATAAGACCCCACTACACATGAGTATAATAATTTATTAGATATATTGGGTGTAAGCCAATGCATACGACTTATTTAGCATATATGCGATTGTATGTGTTGGGTGTGGACCCTGAAGCAGATGATTGATCATATTTTGTGTTGAGCGCGAGATCTAGAGCATATGAGATATGAAATGTTTATGTTGAGCATAAGCTCTTAAGCATGTGAAAATATAAGAATTGGAAGTGTTGGGAATAATCCTTGAAGAATTCCAAATTGACGTTGAGCATAAGCTCTGGAACATCGGATCCTTGGCCAATGTATCCCTAAGTGTATTATACAAGTACATCCTAGCATTAGTGTTGAGCGAGAGGCTTTCGAATTGCACTAAGTGTAACTCCCAGTTTTTAGCGTTGAGTGTGGGATCTAAATAACACTAGGAGGTACTCAAAATTAATTGTGTTGAGTGAAAACGACTATGATAAAACATCGACCTCATCTTACTTATTTTTAAGTTGATTAAATGAAATTTTGAATTTTTGTTTCTCATCAAGCACTGAAGAACTACCACGATATACAAGGTAATCCAACATGCAAGGAGGTTTAGAGTTGTCAAACTTAGTTTACCAAACTTACCTAAAGGCATTAATAAAACAAATTATTAGAAGCTAATGAATGTACCGTGTGATTGGGATCATGCTATATGATACCTAAAGTAAATGTTAACAATGATATATGTATAAATAGATAGTTTATATATGTTATGAATAAAAGAGTAAGAATCTTTATTAATTATAAAGAAATAATAGTAACTATAAATAATAAATAAATAACCTATGTATTATTATTTACTAAAATGATTAAATAAATATTTAATACCTAAAGAGTCAAAATCAGAACTACTCAAAGAGTTCCTAAGTTAAGTTAAATAAATATTAATTTCACATAAATCAAGTAAAAGATTATTTCTAGAAAATAAATAATTCTTGATCTAACTGAAATTTAACTACCATTTTTCCTAAAGATTGTCTTTAAAGACCCAAGCCAAAGAAAGGCTTGGGGATTCCATTCTATTCTATCTCATCATTATTTTCCTAATAATTTTGGGAGAGCATCCCAAAAGAAAAAACAATCCGGTCCAGGACCTGGATTCCAGATAGGAGAAGCCTTACCTTTAGGAGCTCGAGACTACTTACATGTTGGAACCACCTAGGGGGTATCCAGATTGAAACCAAGAATGGTTCTGGGTCATGGTTGGGTGGAACGTGGTAGTTCCTAAGTTCTTCGGTTGACAGATATGGGGTCATAATTGTCTATGTTCTTATTAATTATGTTTGTTTAAGTGTGCAGGGTTCTAGCCATTAATAAACTACAAAGTGCAAGTATGAGGTTTTTACCTTCTGTAAGTTCTTACATATTTTAGTAAGTAGGTTTTATAATCTCGATTGAAAATATGCACATTGAATGCATGTTTCAGCTAGGTTTTGCATTTGTTTATAGAAACTTAGTATGACCTATTTATCTATAAACTCTAGGGATAAATTTTATATTACACGTTGATTTATTTGCTTATACTTAAACTCGACCAAAATTTCCTAGATAGGAATTTATAGTTTAAATTCTCTTAGTATTGATTTAAACGAGTTCTAGAATTATTTAAATTGTCAAACAAGTATATATTAAATTTAAACCCTAGTTATTAAGATAACTAGCTACTAGATTTTGCTCAAACATTAATGTAATGTTAAACCATAGATTTCTTAAATATAGGTAAAGTAAACCCTAATAGTAATTTAAAAACTAAAACATTATTAAAAACTCTGCATCAAAACATTTAAATAAATCATTTCTAAATTATAAATATACAGACCCTATCCAAAACATTTAGAACAACTAATAACTACATTTAAAGAAACCAACAAATCCGAGATCAAATCTCTTAAACATCAAACCAAAACAAGAATGCTGGCAGATTTCATATTGCGAGCGTAAACATTTTTATTATCCATCTCATAATTATTTATAAACATCAGTACTTATACTAACCAACACATTCAATAAACATTGTAATCCATACTATGAACAAAAATACGACCATCGAATTCACCCTAAACAGGAAAGATGAGATCCTAAAACAAAGTTACAGTTAATCCTAATAAATCATATCCAAACCATGCTATGGAAACATAAAACATTTCTAAGAATCGTTAACCCACCCCAGCCATAGAGTCTTGACTAGGANTATATATATATATATATATATATATATATTCATTTCATAAACTACAAATCAAATGTTAACAGCGAATTAAAATAAACCAATTACATATTTAAAAATATAAAGCCAAAGTCATTCCCTGTGCATCGGGCTAGTGGAATCTCATTAACTAAACCATGAAATCACATTATCAAACCAAGAAGCATGTTCTTACGCCTCTACTCATATAAATCTATTGCATCCAAGATCAAATCATGTTAAATTCCCAAACAAAAATATCAAACGACAAGTCTAATCAATTAATGGCCCAGGATCGAATCCTGTAGGCTCCACCAAACAAAATAAAACACGATGAATCATACATTATGGGTTTCACCTCTTAGGATGCCCGAAAAGGTTTAAAAATAAGCAACTATATAAGCCACGACAAAAAAGAGCTACGCTCTTTTCCTTAAAAATAAAATGCACAAGTCACAATCTAAAAATATAAAATACATTTTCCTATGTATCCACGCTAAGAGACGAGACAAGCTTCATGCTTACGAACACAAGGTAAAAACCAACCACTTTAATAATAAACTCATGCATCCACGTGTTTATCACACTGCTACCATAAGCATAAATTGTATAAATTACAGAATCAAATCATCCATGGTTCCATTGCAAGCAATGGCACTGTAAAATCATTTAAAACGTATCTTAAAAAGAAACGCAGGGTCGTTACCAAAAAGAGTTTCCCATTAAGATTTAATAAAACCAAATACCTACTGTTCAAAACAATAAATTTATACACAGAGCCGAGCCAAGCTATTAACAATCTTTACATATCCAAAAATTACATATGGCTGATCCCTGAAAGGCTACACATTATCATATGAATGATAAGCTTTATATCCAAACCTCAAACAACAAAACGACTCAACAATGTTTTTCCCACAACCGAAATCCTCTACTAAAACACACAATGAGGGAAAGGACTTTGCCAAATTCGGGGCTTACCTAGAAATTGGTTGCACCTACAACCTGCATCACTGTCCAAGCTATGTAGAGAATCCACGCCTAGCCACCTGCACAAACCAAAAAACTTCCATCAGAAGTATGCATTATTCGAAACCAACAACACAAAGTGCAGACCAATGCCACTACATACCTGTTCCAAGAGCATGCAAGCTTGCTTGTAGCACAGCATGAGAAGCGAGGCTTGCACCAGGAGCACGAAACCACCCTCACCTCCACCATAATGAAAAAAAACAAATGAACCACATATAAACCCTACATAGCGCTTGTGGCATTCTCCCTGCGCTTCCCAAGGTGCAATAAATTTTCCACCATGTCCACCACTAAGACATAAATCAAAACCCACACTCCTATAGTATTTGTGAACGTCGTATGCACCATAGTTCACCACACCCCATTGATTAAACCTTAAACCATCCATTTCCCATGCTATTACAAAGTTTCAATGGCATATAGATTATGCCATAAAACTTAAACCTATTATACCCTATAGTTCAAAGGATATATTAAAATGCATCCAAGTTTTGAATCCTTAGCATATAAGTTTATACAATTAAGTTTACAACTCATGCATACATATAATCTCATAAACCTTATCACCATAGGATTTAGGTATAGGTTTAGGCTTAGGAATTTAGTCCTCTTTTCACACAACCATGCACATGAATAGTGTAGTATAGCTATAGTTTGTTGTAGATGTGGGATGTTTTTATTGCCACGATCATAGGACAGAGTTCACCGATGATATAACCTCCACGAGAGAAATAGGATCCTGCATTAGTTCATGACGAACTAAGTAAGCTCCTTAGCAATATGAATCCTTACCTTTCTAAGTGGTCCCTCAAGGGATAGAACCCTGCCACTCCACCCCTTAACATATAGAGGTAAGTGAGCCTCTCATTAATAAAACTGTAAACGAATTTAAAGATATGTAAAGTAAAAATAAAACGTAACATAATATAAGCGTCGACAAATGTCCACAACTAATAGAGAGGAAAAGTAAACATACACACATGTCAAATTAATAGAACAACATCATGTTAAGCATCTTCATGAGTCAAGAAAACACATAGAGGGAAAGAAAGCTTACGATAATTAGGTTCAATAATTAACCAAGTTTTATTCCACAGAAGTTTTAACGATGTCCTTGAATTTTAGTATTTTATTAGCTTATGAATTTTTATTTATTCATGAGTTTTAGGGACATTACATCCATAGTAGCCACTGCAATCATAAATACAAAGAAAATATCATTAGAAAAAAAATACATGGTATAATGACATCTCTAAGCAATGAAAAGTGTAAAACTAATGTACGTAAAATAACAACATAAACTAAATTTATAATTTAAATTTTAAAATTGATCTTGAATTTTAAAGTAAAGAATAAACATTTAACATTTTTTCATCTTAAATTTATATCGTAAATTCAAGTATTGATTCCAATTTCCATATGCATGTGTACATAAAATGTCTTATGTGCATATGTTCATTGGAAAGCTCCTCTAGCTTATTTTAAGCCTTGGATTATGAAGTTTCATCGAAATTGTGAAGCGTTGACTAATTCCCTTTCTGGACCAACTCTCAGATTGTGGGTAGAGGAAAGGGATAGAGCCTAAAAGAGGTGGCAAAAGGTGATATTCATGAATAAAATCCAAATACAAGGAAGGTTTTTGTTAGACATGTAATTATTTGTTGTAACATGAATTTTTTTGGACTCCAAATTCCATTTAGAAGATCTTTATTTATATGTAATTTGGTCCATGTATGGATTCCACTTGATGTTATTTTAATTGTACGCACTCTTTTTATATACCCATGAGAGACTTTGCATAATTTTGTATAGTGGCTTTTATGGTCGCAAAGTTTCACCTGGATTCTATCATGTATGATAGTATGTGATTGGCATGTAATCAAACACATCAATTTCCCTATGTATCTCGATGTTTGTAGAGCCTATTGTTGAACTCCATTGTCGCAACCTTAACCAAAAAGTACCCTTCAGTCAATAGGAAACATTTGTTAAGTATGGGAAGATTTTATACAATTATTTTAAAACTTGGATTAGGAAGTTTAATCAAAACTATAAGGTGTTTATTAATGTTCTTGGACAACCAACTTCCATATTTCAGATAGAGGCAAGGGATTTACCATGTGTGTTTATTTATTTTAGGGAAGATATGAGTTCTACTTGATTTTTTTTAGTTGTATGTAACCTTGCAATATACTTGAAAACTTTGCATATTTGTTAATTTTGATTTGAATTCACAATGATGCTTGTGAATATACATATGCAAATAGTGAAGTTGATTTGTTTTTATGAGTAAATTGAGGTTTTGGTTTACATTGGGCATGTAAATTACTTATGCAAACTTGCAATATACTTGACAAACTTTTCATATTTGTGAATTTTTGGTATGGATTCAAAAGGATGCTTGTGAATATGCATATGCAAATAGTGAAATTGTTTTGTTTTTTATGAGTAAATTCGGGTCTTGGTTTCCATTAGGCATGTGAATTTTGGTATGGATTCACAAGGATGTTTGTGAACATACATATCCAAATAGTAAAAAATATTTAGTTTTTATGATTAAATAGGGGCTTTGGTTTCCATTGGGCATGTAAATTCTCTATGGGCATATAAGTTAAAAACAATATTGGTTTAAATTCATATTAGGGCATATAAATTATTGAATATAGGGAAATTAGCATGAGAAGATTTGAAGAAAATACCTCACAAGGAAGAGATTGATCCCCAAGGTGGACTTTGTTGGCCCTTTCTCCCCTAAAACGTCTTTGCCCTAGCTAGTTTTGCTCCGCCCGAATTGGTTTCAGCATGTGGTTATGGAGAAAATGATGGGCTCTCTCTATTTTAACAATAAAACAAATTTTATATAGCACACACACAAATTTTTCTAACTATAACACGAGCTCATTTTTGTTCCCTACAACGCGTGCACGTTGTGTTAAACTATCCTAATTTCTGAGCATATTGGCAGCCTTGGGACTAGGCTTGGCATGATAGAGATTGCTTGGGATGATTTCTATTGTTTGGATCTTGATTGATTGACTTCACTCTACAATTGCATCTAAAATGTCCCTCAACTTTGTGCACTCACCCTAAAGTAATTCACTCCAAAAATAACTAGTCTCTCAAGTAAACTTAATAACAATTAGTAAAATCATAATTAATAATATATCACACAACATATATGCTTTGGCATGCAAAGCATCACCTTTATTCTGTAGCTCCACCTCTAAGAATCTCACCAATCGCCACTCATACTCGTCCATGGTCGTACTTAACTATTCCAAGAGTCTCCTCTCATACTCGTTCATGGTCATGATGCCAAGTGGATGTTTGAAGAATTCTTACATGCATCTTTTTGTCATAATACTACTCGAACATATATTTTTGAATATTTTTGGAATTCTTGCTTAAATATTTTTGAAATCTTCTTCTTTGATCTAGGTCTTTTACCAGCACCAATTGCTTCCACAACATGTAATCCTTTTTGTGGAGGTTAAAAATAGTAATCCTCACAACATGTAAGCCTTTCCGTGGAGGTTAAAAATAGTAATCCTTTCTTGGTTATCTAAGCACTCATGCATCTACAAATACTTCTTCTTTCATCTTGAGAAGCCACATATCTACAACTTCACGAGAGACATCATGGTGGGAGACTTAACTTCCAAAGTTCTCCGTGTAAAGCATTGCCTTTTTTCTTTTTTTCTTCCTTTTATAATGTCATTTAGGACAGACGTCATCTTGAATATCAATTTTATTACTTCCATTATTAATACCAACTAATTGGTGTAGAGAATGCTCATTCCAATCTATTTCACTGTAGTCATTAGAATGTTGGTACACATATAACTTTTTATATAAGCATTAACAATTTTAAAACATAAAGTAAGACAAACAACTACTATACCTAAGGGTTGAAACCGCAGCTAAGCTCTATATCACACTGTAACGCTACACAACCACACAATAACCATGGCTAAAAACACATCAACCCATTCAAATGTGTGGGGCATCAAAACTCCTCAACAAATAAACATATTTAAACCATTAAAAAAAATAATCTTCAAAAGATAACCCTTGAAATACTTAATCTGCCTCCTCAATCCAAACCCACCCATCCTCAATTTACTGTGTGGATCCAGATATCTGGAGTTAATACAGTAAAACAAACAACAACAACTCCATTTTTTGTTTATCAACTTCTTGAGTAAAACTTGTCTAACTTCGACAAGACAAGTATACCAATATGGTGGGACTTGTGGAGCCAACTATTTTACCTCTACAAGTTCTTACTTGGAGCCTACTATTTTGCCTCTACAAGTACTTACTTGGAGCCAACTATTTTACCTCTACAAGTTCTTACTTTCGGTTTTACCTACAACTTGTAGGTTTTACAACTTAGAGAGAACTTAACGGACTTCGACCACTTGTCTATTGGTTTGGTTTTAGTCCCAATTTACAAAGGAAATTTCTTACTCGAGAAATTACAAATGTTTTCCACCCACGAGTAATATGAATTTGAAACCAACACAATCACCAATTCAACACAACTATAAAAACATATAACCAAACATTAAGGAAGACTTGTGTAAACCACTTTGAAATAAAACCTAGAACTTTTACTGGGTGAGAAATGTATGGATTCTTTGATCTTTCAGTCAAACGGTAAATGTAAACAAATACTGACTTAGAGCGATCATATTTCCAACAATTTTATGATAGTGATACTCATCGGCATAGTAATTAACTATAGTGATTACTCCAATTTAACCACTTAGGAAAATAAACAGAAAAGTAGACAAGGATTTCCACCACTACTTGGACACCAAAACACAATGGCTAACCATAAACAACCCAAGGAAAACTCCCGAGTCATGCACAAATAACAATCGTAGTTTTCCCCCAACTGAAACGGGTTCTAAAATAGTTATGGTTTCTTTCACAAAGTTAATTATGTGAGGAACAATGTTAATTATATTATGTCATCTAACATTGTAGATAGTGAACAAATTGTACATAGTTATGCAATCCTATAACCTAGATACACTTAACACTATTCTCGATTCAATTACGGTTTTGAAACCAATATAACAATGCTCTATATGCAATTAATGTTTTGAAATCATTGATTCTTTCACACTTAAATGAACTTTTGAATTCGCTAACCTAGACATTTGATCATTCTACAGTTAACGAATTAATGTATCACTAAACCTTATCTTATTTCTTGCATATACACTAGTTCCTAGTTCCTAATGCAGCTTCTCCCTCTCCTGCAGATTTAACAGTCTCTGGTAGATCATAGCCATCATTGACTCCCGGCATCATGTCAATAGCAGCTGGTGCTGGTGCCTGTTCAAGAGGCAACCGTGGTACAGCCGTCGAACTTTGTGCCATTTATTGCTGTAAGATGGTCCAGTCAAACACATTATCATACTGAAAACCTTTACGAACAAACAAATCACGGAACGACCTCCTCAAATATGTATAATCTGGCTTGTCCTCAAAACCCAGACACCGGCAATAGTGAATGTAGACCACGAACTCAATAGGATGGGACTTGCAGAGATATTTTATAGAAGTAGCCAGCTTCTTCCGACGTATCTTTTCTGGTCTATCCCTCAGATCGCGCTTCACGCCCTGCCAAGGAAGGCTTCCCCTTAAGAAGTGCATAAGAACATATCCAAGGGACTCCATATCATCCCTTCGGCTTTGGGTAATACAATTGTAATTATTGATACTCGCATAGCGTGCAGTTCCTGTTAGACCTTTAGTTGCTTTCTGGGGAATATGACGCAAAGTCTTAGGGTCACGGAAATTCCTTGCAAGACCAAAATCAATAATGTGGACCACGTTTGCTTTTTCACCAATTGACCCCATAAGCAACTTACCAGGTTTCAAGTCTCTCTGCAAAACGCCCCTTGAATGTATATGTTCAAGCCTCTCAATCAACTGATCAGCTAACATTAACACAGTGTTAAGTGAGAATTTATGGCCACATAACCTAAATAATTCTCCCAGGGTTGGGCCTAGAAAATCCATAACTAGAATGTAATGACCTAAACCATCTGTACCGAACCATATCACGTTAGGAATACCAGTTCCACCGGAAATAAGTCCATAGAGATCATATTCATGATACAAGTATGGGAGCTTTGCGTGGACGCTCTCCATCTTAATGGCAACATGCTCCCCTGTATCTAAATCGCTTCCAGCGTATAATTCACCAAATGAACCGCTTCCAATCTTGTTTCCAACTCTGTATTTTCTGCAAATCACAGTGTCCTCCATGGCAAGCAGTCTCCAGGCAAATATGACTTCGCTCAACCTCAAATCCTCCGATATGGTGTTGTATTCGCAAAGCGTAATCTATTTGCTCATGCAGTATATTATTCATTCATTTTTGGACATTACAAATTGTGACTGCCATGAAATAATTTCATGGATTGTTCAATGAAAGTCGTTACAGCAACTTTGGATTAATTTCATCCAATCCATCGTTGTCAATGGTTTAATATCTATAGTTTAAAATGGTTTAATATCTATAGTTTAATAGCGTCAAGTATTATTATGGAATGTATGATAATGACTTATGGATAATGGCTCCAATACAATCCATACTATATTCTAATAGTTTCGATATTACATTTTAATAATTTCTTTATTACAATGAATTTTTATATCCAACTAAAATGCAATTATTATCGTTCTAAATGTGACTGTCAATATTTTTCGAATATATTTAATTTCGTTATATGTTTAATAATAGTTCTTTTATTATAATTAATTAAATACTAAATTGGTTTGGATATATTTAATTTAATTATATGTTTAATAAATTTTTAAGACTATAATTTAATTATTTTGGTTATAATTAAATTATTAAAACCTATAAAGATATTTTTTTTTAAATTTTAATTGTTGACTTAAAAAATATATTATAAATAAAATATAATATAAATATATATAACTAATATATATAAATATATATATATATATATATATATATATATATATTAATGAATATTAACATATATATATATATATATATATGTTTAATAATTTTTTAAGACTATAATTTAATTATTTTGGTTATAATTAAATTATTAAAACCTATAAAGATATTTTTTTTTTAAATTTTAATTGTTAACTTAAAAAATATATTATAAATAAAATATAATATAAATATATATAACTATAATGTAATATTTATATATATATATATATATAGTGATGATAATGATGGTTAACGTCTATGAGACCAAACTTTGGTCTACCGTACCTAATGAAACAAAATTCATACCCTACTTTATATAAGCTTGAATGAATTTTTAACTTTTTATGCCACGACTAAGTTTACCTCATCGTGTCTTTTCTTCAACAAACTTAACTTGATGTATTCATACCATTTTAGCCTTGCTAATAGTTTTTTCAATAAGTGATACATTGACTTGCAGATTACCGATCATTAAGAATGTAAGATATCCTAAACATGCATTTACATAGGTATTCCAATTAAAGAAACTGTTAGCATGCTAATGTAATATTTTTCTAATTTACAAATTCTTAGAATCTAACGAAATCAAACATATCACATTGTTTGTTTCATACAACACTTCACTCGTCAAGCATATATTTTTGCAATCCAGTTTATGCACTAGCTTCATGCATTCAAGTACATGACTCTAAGAGAACCTGTTCATACACTTTAATGATTTAAACAATATCATTGCAATAGAATTCATATCAATAATTAAACATAAAGTCTAGTATTCAAATAACAAATTCTTCACATTAGAGGAAATTTGGGGTCTAAAATGGGCCTTATAAGAAAACGTGCCAAAATAAGTTTTTGTGAGTTGGAATTCAAGAACCAATAGAATTTCAATAAAATGAGTCAACCATAATGGTTGAATTGACATATTTGTCATTAAAAAAAACTACTTTTTTTGTTCGTATTTTCGATATATCTCATTGTGTTTTTACTCAAATTTCGATCGGGAGAGCTCGTTGGATGCGGAATTTGATTCTGCATCCAACGAGTACCCACACTGCATGCTTTTGACGGACCCCGCTACCCCAAAAACAAGAAATACCTGAAAAAACGTGATGATGACATCATCATCACGTTTTTTCAGGTATTTCTTGTTTTTGGGGTAGCGGGGTCCGTCAAAAGCATGCAGTGTGGGTACTCGTTGGATGCAGAATCAAATTCTACATCCAACTAGCTCTCCCGATCGAAATTTGAGTAAAAACACAGGGAGATATGTCGAAAATACAAACACAAAAAGTAGTTTTTTTCTTTCTTCCTCCAAAATTAATCAATATTATTTTATTATTTTAACTATTATTTTATTATTTTCCTTAGGAGGCCCATTTTAGACCCCAAAATTCCTCTAATTGGCAAGGTTCACACAAATTTGTATGCAAGTGAGTCCATTAGGTTTTAGTGAGGTGTGAGTGCCCGATCTGATACCATTTGTGACGAACCCAAAATGGGGTAAATTTTTTTTTAAAACAATTACATTTTAGCAACCAAAAACATTAGTCTCAAAGAATTATATGGCATTACAACACAAGTGCATTCCCCATCAATTCTCAAATTCCATAGAGGAAAGTAAATGTATGATTAATTTGTAAGAGGCTCTTACATGGTC
Source organism: Pseudotsuga menziesii (assembly GCA_001517045.1). Classification (NCBI taxonomy): domain Eukaryota; kingdom Viridiplantae; phylum Streptophyta; class Pinopsida; order Pinales; family Pinaceae; genus Pseudotsuga; species Pseudotsuga menziesii. Next base: position 317,826 of record LPNX010705738.1, on the reverse strand, counting down.
TTACTAACAAACACTTATATATGTCTTCCATCATTCATTCAGGATATCACAATAATATTCATTTTCTTTTTCTTATAACCTAAACAACGCTATGCTTCATGTGTGCAAAACTATGATTCATAGTCCATTAGTTTTATACAAATAAGACAATGTGTACTATTTAAACATCCCACAATTGTGAAACATTAACTTGGGTCAATTAGTAGACATAAAAATCATAAAATATAAAGTCAATAAAGATAAACACTAATATATTTGGTTCACCTCTAACAAGGGGGCTATGTCCACCAAAACGGTTAATATTTCTATTAATTACTCAACCAAAGATTACAAAATAAAAAGCTATAATTAAAAACCTACTCCATTCTCTCGCCTCCTATATTAAATTTTTATACTAAATCATTAACCATTAGTTTAGAATGTGAGGCCACCAAGATGGCATGAACCCACTAGCATAGGGAAATGTAATATAAATGTTCCATGCATATTTATTAACATGATCTCAGTTTAGAATCTGAGGCCACCCCCAAGATGGCATAAACTAGGATAGGGAAATGTAATATAAATGTTCCATGCATATTTATTGTCGTTGCCCATAGCCACTATGGGGTTTCCCCAACCAACAAAGGTTTAGAGTTAGTTGAAAAGAAACTTGAATTATTAAGCTTTGGTTCTCACTAGAGCAAGTAAAAGGCTAAGTTATTTCTTTTTAAAATTAGAGTGTTAAAGAAACATGGAATTTGACTCTTAAGGTCTACGAAATTTAACCATTGAAAATTAACTAAATGATCAGCACGTCTAGAGTGACCTAGATTCTCAAGAATTAAAATTCAACCCTTGATATCAATGAAGGACAAGGTAATCCATAGATACTTGTAGCTGCACCATTCTATAAATGATTCTTAGCTGTATAAGAAAAAAACATGCAAGATATAAGGTCAAAGACGTCAATCCTTAACTAATGACCGAAATTATCAAACCGTATCGTCTCTCATTGATTACCTATTCTAATGGATATTAACTCATTGATTCACATGCATCCAACAATCAAGACACTAATTCTCCGTTAATTACACAACTATCATTTCTCAGTCATTTATGTTTCTCATAAAAACGTTAGTGGATCTATACCAATCGAATTTATACCACCTTTAAGAATGTTAAAATTACTGGAAGAGAAACAATATTCACCCCACTATGAAATATGGAGGCCAACAAAAAGAAGATACTATTCAGATAATCTTCTTTAAGACACAATAACACAAGAAAGAGTACATCTCCCATACTATTATATATATATATATATATATATATATATATATATATATATTGTGTGATGGGTAGGTTTGTTTTTCGCTATCTCATAGAAGCACATTCTTTGCTATTGATAAATATATATAAGTAAATACAGGTTATTTATAGTTTTCAGCTTTATAACCTACAACACATACATAGCTCAAATAAAAGAAGGGCTCGCGAATGTTTCTCAACAAGAAAAATAGTTTTACATATATATATAAGGTGCGGCCTCGACCCTCTCATGCATAATAGAGGAGAGAAACAATTAAATGTAAACACAATACTAAAACAAACAGAGATATAATCCATAAGTTCAATGGCCAAGCAATAAAAACTTATCTATTCAATATTAAGCAAAACAGTAGACCCCATAACTGATTTTCTCATAGAACTGTTCTCATGAACCTTTACACATTGGAAAAAAATTTATCCTCTTCCAACGCAGAATCCTCCCTTTCTTGGAGTAGGTAGTTATGCTCTAGGAAATCCTAACCGTCTTGCTCTATAACAATTTTCTATTGCCTTTTACACGTGGAAAGTTTAGCTTGCAATTAGGTAATGAGCATCTCAATATGACTATGGCTCTTGGATGCTAAATAATTCATGAATAAAATAACAACCATGTTATTTATTTTCTTGTGGTTTTTAATTCTCCTTTCGCAACGTATAAATTCTCTTTCAACTTACAATAATAAAATTATTATTAATATATATATATATAATGACATTTTTATAAATATAATACCCTTTAAATGATAACCATCCATATACAATGTAAATAAATTTATATACTTTGTAGGTTCATAGTCATAAACAACTATATAAATCATAAACATTAGCCATGATCAATACTAATTTGGTCAACATTTAAAACTTTTAGGTTATGAAGTCAATAGTTTTGTTTTTTTTAAGTGTTCAAGACACTTAGGATGACCATATCGCCAGACCCATAGTTTCGTAGTCATCTAACCTTTCCCTAGTGGATTCGTGCCTGATTCATTCAGTCAAGTTAATGACTAAGTTTCCTAAATCTACCAAAGAAGTTCACAACTTAAGTAATTAACTTAACATTACATACAATGATTTTATTGACCTTGAGCTTCTCATCAAAAAGTTGGATAATTAAATTTAACATGTATTTTTCGTTGCTAAAAAATAGGCGTAACATAGAGGATGTTACAGGATTTGGCAATGACCCAATGGTAACACATTGTATTGGTGGAGCGGAGGTCCCGATGTCAAACCCATGGGCCTCACTTCACCCTTTTTGACACGGTAACAATAATATATATATGAAATATATTGCAATGTGTTGTTGGCTCTCGATTGGGTTCTATTGCCAGTTCGATGGGTATGTTGGAATATGGTTCAACGATCAATGCTATATATATATGGTTCAAAATATTGCACATGGGTCGAGGGATAACCCTCGGTCCGCCCCTTTTTCAAACTATACAACAATACAACTTCAAATAGAAGTTGGGATCTACAATGGTTAAGAAACAACAAGAGTGTGTGGAGACTTTGGCAGAGGAGATTTTGGGGATCCAATCCTCCTCGAATCCCATATTTTTGGTAAATAAATCCAACAAAGTGCGAACCAGGCTGCCACGTGGCACGCCCTAGTTAGTTCACATGGACACCTACCTTTCCACTTGTCAACCAACTATTGGTCCAACTCATATTACATGTCATCATCTCGGCCATGTGGCACCATTTGGTGCTTCCATGTGGCACACCCTGGTTGGTCCATGTGGACACCTACACTATCACTTTTCAACCAACTATTGGTCAAACTCATGTGCCATGTCATCATATCATCCATGTGGAATTGTTTAGTGCTGCCCCATGGAACCTACATGTTAATTATGCATGCCATGTGGCAGCCTACAGGTTTTCCATGTGGCCCCCTTTTTTGCCAGTTTTACCTGTTTTGTTGTAAATTCAAAACTCAATAAATTTCACATAGAGAGGTTGTTTCTCACGAAACAAATGTCATCATAAAGACATCATTGATCTATACATTGTTGTAACCTTATATTTTTTGTTTTGAATACTTTTATTTTAATCGATCTTGGAGATCCTTTGGATCAAAGCTTCCCACTATGAATATTTTGGGCCACCAAAAGCATGGAATCATTCAGAAAATAGGTGAGGGTACAGTTCCCTCATTCTTTTGGTCTCTAGTACTCATTCCTTACTTGGATACATTCCTTTAAGTCCCACATGAAGATATTCCACATCACCTCTTCATGAAGATTTGACCTTCCTATCAAGTATGACATCTTACTGAAGTTCATTGAGGTACTTAGAAGCAAACTCATCAATAGAAGGTACTTCAACCTATACATATTGGTCCATAATCATAGGAGATTCATACAATTTTTAATTTTCCACACTAACTACATAATACATTTGCATATAAGGATGGAAATCTAACCGAGAAATCATTTTCACCAACTTGATCCAAAATTGGGAAAGGGCTATAGATGATTGGTTTCAACTTTCTACCTTCACCTTAGAGTCGTTCTTTGCTGATATGAAGCCAAACTCGATCACCAACTTAAAACTAATGATCCTCCCCATATTTGTCATGCCTTTATTTATACTTGTCTTGACTTGATTCCAAGTGCTCCTGCATTGTCTGATGAATCAAATGGATCTTCCAAATAAACTTCAAAGCTTTATCCACATTAACTTGACCATATTCCATTTATTCTTTCTTAAAAACAAAGTCTAAGGGACGCTTTGAAAAATACCCAAAACATGTCTCGAATGGAGGCTTATGTGTTGAAGAGTGTATGGCTCTATTGTAGGCATGCTGAACACAATGCAAATACTCATCCCAAAGTTTAATATGCTTGGCACAATATCCTTGATGATGATGTACAATAGTTCTATTGACACTTTAGTTTTTCCATCAGTTAGTGGATGGAATGTTGTGCTTCTGTTCAACTTTGTGTCCATAAGTTCCCATATATATGAAAAAAAATTCTGAAGAAAGTTGTAACCTTGATCAGATATAATAGAAGTAGGTAACCAAAAATGAACCCATACATATTGGAATAACAAATGAGCAGTCAACTCAGCTGTGACCTGTTTCTTACAAGGCACTAGAATGCATATTTTTTTGAACCTATCCACAACAACGTATAAATAATCAATTTTCTTTCTAGATATTGGTAAATCTCCTATAAATTCCATTGACGCACTTTCCCATGGATGAAAAGGAACTAGAAGTGGAGTGTACAAGCCTAAATTCCTATTACTTGGATTACTTGTTGCACACATACCACATCCTTTGACACACTTAGACATAGTTTCATTCATTTGAGCACAATAACAAAACTTTTGCAATTGTACTACAACTTTTCTTACACCAAAATTCCCTGCAATGAGAGAAGTATGAGCTTCTATTATAACATGCACTCTTTCACTTTGTGGAATACAGATTTTTCCAAGATGATACAACAACTTGTCATGAATATGATGATCCAATCTTTCATTTTGAGAACCATGCATTAGTGATTTATATAATTATTTAAAGTCTTCATCCTTAGTATATTGTTCAACATAACTTGAATGCACCAAAGGAATTTTTTGAATGACAATATAAGCATTTATTGGAGGTCTAGATAAAATATCTACAACTTTGTTTTGAATCCCTTTCTTGTACTTAATAAGCAAATGAAATAGTTGTGAAAAACCCATACACATGAAATGCCTTGATTGTTGAAGATTAGTTTTTGATTGAAGATATTGTAATGGTTTATGTCAAATGACTAATATGTATAATTGTTTCTTTACCTATTAGGTAATGTT